>JAEOAE010004278.1:0-58483 GCA_036365155.1 Meriones psammophilus
TGTTCTTTGGTTCTAAACTTGTTTCTGTGCTGTACAGTGCAATATATCACTTTTTCAGTTTTCCTGTATACCTAATTGAGTGAGTGAGACACATATGATTTAGTTTACAAAGTAGTGCCTTGCGTTTATGTTCTTACCTTGAAACTTTTTCCTGTTAGGTTTAGGAACAAGTTAGGGTTAATGTTACGGTTAGGGTTAGGGTTAGCGTTAGGGTAGGTTTAGGGTTAGGGTTAGGTTTAGGGTTAGGTGTTGGGTTAGGGTTAGGGTTAGGGTTAGGGTGTTAGGGTTAGGGTTAGGGTTATATCACTTTTCAGTTTTCCTGTTATAATAATTGAGCAGGCGACACGAATGTGAATTAGTTTACAAATTTGTGCTGTGCGTTTCCGTTCTTTCGATGAAAACTTGTTTCTTTGCCGTACATTTTGATTTTCGCTTTTCATTTTTCCTGTATTCCTAATTGAGTGAGCGACACACATGTGATTTAGTTTACAGAGTAGTGCTTTGCGTTTCTCTTCTTCTTTTGAAACTAGTTTCTGTGCTGTACAGTCGATATATCACTTTTCAGTTTTCCTGTTATAATAATGTAACTGGTGACATATATGTGAATTAGTTTACAAAGTTTTGCTTTGCGTTTCTCTAATTTCGATGGAAACTTGTTTCTGTGCCCGTACAGTGTGAGATAACACTTTTCAGTTTCCTGTATTCCTCATTCTTGTGACGACAAACATGTGATTCCATTTAAAAGTAGTGCTTTGCTTTTCTGTTCTTTGGTGAAACTTGTTCCTGTGCTGTACAGTGCGTTATATCACTTTTCAGTTTTTCCTGTATTCCTAATTGAGCGAATGACACATATGTGATTTAGTTTACAAAATAGTGCTTTGCGTTTCTGTTCTTTCATTGGAAACTTGTTCACAAGTTAGGGTTAGGGTTAGGGTTTAGGTTAAGGTTAGGGTTAGGCAGCTTAGGGTTAGGATTAGGGTTAGGGTTACGATTAGGGTTAGGGTTAGGGGCTTAGGGTTAGGGTTAGGGTTATATCACTTTTCAGTTTTCCAGTTATAATAATTTAACAGGCTACGAATGTGAATTAGTTTACAAGTAGTGCTTTGCGTTTCTATTCTTTTCGATGAAAACTTGTTTCTTTGCTGTACATTTCGATTTATCGCTTTTCAGTTTCCCTGTATTCCTAATTGAGTGAGCGACACACATGTGATTTAGTTTACAAAGTAGTGCTTTGCGACTCTGTTCTTCTGTTGGAAACTTGTTTCTGTGATGTACAGTGTGATATATCACTTTTCAGTTTTCCTGTTATAATAATTAAACGGGCGACACGTATGTGAATTAGTTTACAAAGTTGTGCTTTTCGTTTCTGTTCGTTCGATGGAAGCAGGTTCCTGTGTTGTACAGTTCGATATATCACTTTTCAGTTTTCCTGTTATACTAATTGAGCAGGCGACACGTATGTGAATTAGTTTACAAAGTTCTGCTGCGTTTCTGTTCTTCGATGGAAACTTGTTTCTGTACCGTACAGTCTTGAGATAACACTTTTCAGTTTTCCTGTATTTCTAATTGAGCGAGCGACACATATGTTATTCCGTTTAAAAGTAGTGCTTTTCTTTTGTGTTCATTCCTTGGAAACTTGTTCCTGTTAGGAACAAGTTAGTGTTAGGATTAGGGTTAGGGTTAGGGTTAGGGTTAGGGTTAGGGTGGTGAGGTTTGGTTTAGGGTAGGGTTAGGGTTATGGTTAGGGTTAGGGCTTAGGGTTAGTGTGAGGGTTTTATCACTTTTCAGTTTTCATGTTATAGTAATTGAACAGGTGACACGAATGTGAATTAGTTTACAAAGTTTTGCTGTGCCTTTCTGTCTTTTCGATGAAAAATTGTTTCTTTGCTGCACATTTCGATATATCGCTTTTCAGTTTCCCTGTATTCCTAATTGAGTGAACAACACACATGTGATTTAGTTTACACAGTAGTGTTTTTGCCTTTCTGTTCTTCTCTTGAAACTTGTTTCTGTGCTGTATAGTGTGCTATATCAGTTTTCAGTTTTCCTATAATAATAAATGAAGCGGGCAACACGTTTGTGATTTAGTATACAAAGTTGTGCTTTGCGTTTCTATTCTTTCGATGGAAACTTGTTTCTGTGCCTTAAAGTCTTGAGATAACACTTTTCTGTTTTCCTGTATTCCTAATTGAGCGGCGACACACATGTGATTCCTTTTTAAAAGTAGTGCTTTGCTTTTCTGTTCTTTCGTTGAAACTTGTTCCTGTGCAATACAGTGCGTTATATTACTTTTAAGTTTTCCTGTATTCCTAACTGAGCGTGTGGCACACATGTGATTTAGTTTAAAAGTAGTGCTTTGCGTTTCTGTTTTTCATTTGAAACTTGTTCCTGTTAGGAACATGTTAGGATTAGGGTTAGGGTTAGGCTTAGGGTTAAGGTTAGGGTTAGGCGCTTAGGGTAAGGGATAGGGTTAGGGTTAGGTTTAGGGTTAGTGTTAGGGTTAGGGGCTTAGGGTTAGGGGAGGGTTATATCTCTTTTCAGTTTTTCTGTTATAATAATTGAACAGGCGACACGAATGTGAATTAGTTTACAAGTAGTGCTTTGTGTTTCTGTTCTTCTGTTGGAAACTTGTTTCTGTGCTGTAAAGTGTGATATATCACATTTCAGTTTTCCTGTTATAAAAATTGAGCAGGCGACACATATGTGAATTAGTTTACAAAGTTGTGCTTTTTCGTTTATGTTCTTTTCGATGGAAGCAGGTTCCTGTGCTGTACAGTTCGATATATCACTTTTCAGTTTTCCTGTTTATAATAGTTGAGCGGGGCTACGAATGTGAATTACTTTACAAAGTTGTACTTTGCTTTACTGTTCTTTCGATGAAAACTTGTTTCTTTTCCGTACATTTCGATATATCTCTTTTCAGTTTTCCTGTATTCCTAATTGAGAGAGAGGCCCACATGTGATTTAGTTTACAAAGAAGGGCTTTGCGTTTATACTCTTTCGTTGGAAACTTGTTCCTGTTAGGAACAAGTTACGGTTAAGGTTAGGGTTATGGTTAGGGTTAGGGTCAGGGTTAGGGTTAGGGTTAGGGGCTTACAGTTAGGATTAGGGTTATATCACTTTTCAGTTTTCATGTTATAATAATTGAACAGGCGACACAAATGTGAATTAGTTTACAATGTTGTGCTTTGCGTTTCTGTTCTTTCGATGAAAACTTGTTTCTTTGCCAAACATTTCGATATATCCCTTTTCAGTTTTCCTGTATTCCTAATTGAGCCAGCGTCACACATGTGATTCCGTTTAAAAGTAGTCCTTTTTTTTTTTTCTTTCGTTCAACACTTGTTCCTGTGCTGTACACTGTGTTATATCACTTTTTTTTTTTTTCTTTTTTTGTTTTGTTTTTTTTTTTTTCCAATGCAGTTTATTTAGGAACCTTGAACAATCATCTGACCCTGGGGAAAGCCAGCCCACTTTAAATAGCCTCTGGGCAGCCAACTTCAGTATGCCACGTGGGCAATGCAGATAGGTCCACATCCATGGAAGCAAGCCAGATCCTCAGCCTTAGCCAAATGTGGAGTTGTTTGTGACAGAGAGCACTCACCATCGGGAGGGTGGAAGGCGGAAACCAGCTCCATCTTTTAGGAGTGGCATTACGCAGCTCTTTACCATTCCCGTTTTTTGTTTTAGACACATTAGGCAAGAGTAGAGGTCTGATCTCTGATATTAGAAATAAATTGGGACTTTGTACTGATGTTCATTTAGGTGTCATCCACCCAAAGAGCATCAGACCCGACCGATACCTTTTTCTCAGAGGCGGGACCTGGGGCATCAACCCGCATGCAATCAGACATGCTCTTCTCTGGGTCCAAGGCTGCTGACCCTGAGTGCAGTGCTTCGCCTCGCATCCTGAGCGTAATATTTTGGCTTTTATGGTAGCCAACCATGCTTGGGGAGACTGTCCTGCTTCAATGGCTGTAAAGGCCTGAATGGTCATAGCTGCATTGCACTGTTGTGAGACTCTAATCTTGCATATATACCACAGGCAAACCAAGGTGACCAACACCAGAAGGCCTGCTAACACTCCCATGCCCGCCCATTCCTTCAGATGATTCATGGCTGCAGCAATCCATGATGATACTCCTGTGGCTAGTCCTCGTCCCACTCTGGTAGAATTTACCATGGCAATGGCCACTCTTCAGCTGGTCCATCGTAGTTACTTTCGAATTCTCAGTCCAATTACCTAAAATATAGCTTGACAATTGTTTAGACAGATTTGCAGCACAGGGAAAGTTCTCATGTTGTATGCTAGTGACACAAAGTCCAACATACGTTCATTGACAGGCAAATTGAGCGATTTGCCATAGGGTATCAATTTGCTCCTGCACGAGGTCAAACCTCTGATTGAACACCATCAAACCTCCTTTTAGTTGAGCATTAATTCCTTTTTGTACATCTAAGGCATGAGCTACATTGGCTAAAAGGTTATTCAAGGTCTGAGCAGTCTGCCTTTTATGACTCATGGCTAATGCCGTGGTGGTAGCTCAACTTGTTAATGAGATAGCAGTAACAATGGCAGCTGTAATTCCAAAAGTACTTGCTAGAGCAATAAGACAGTTGAAGGAGATCAAGGGGATACAAATTGGAAAGGAAGAAGTGAAATTATCACTATTTGCAGATGATATGATAGTATACGTGGTGACCCAAAAACTCTACCAGGAACTCCTACAGCTGATAAACACCTTCAGCAAAGTGGCGGATACAAAATTAACTCAAAAAATCAGTAGCCCTCCTGTCGTTTAAAAAGACAAAGGGCTGAGAAAGAAATTAGGGAAACAACACCCTTCACAATAGCCACAAATGATATAAGGTACCTGGAGTAACCCTAACCAAGGAAGTCAAAGACTTGTATGAAAAAAATTTCAAATCTCTGAAGAAAGAACTAGAAGAAGATATGAGAAGGTGGAAAGATCTCCCATGCTCATGGCTTGGTAGGATTATTAATACAGTAAAAATGACCATCTTACCAAAAGCAATATACAGATTCAATGCAATGCCCATCAAATTGCCAACTTGTTTCTTTACAGACTTGGAAAGAAAAATTCTCAACTTCATATGGAATAACAAGAAACCCAGAATTGCTAAAACAATCCTCTACAATAAAAGATCTTCTGGAGGTATCTCCATCCCTGATCTCAAGTTTGTACAATAGAGCAACAGTTTTAAAAACTGCATGGTACTGGCATAGAAACAGAATGGTGGATCAATGGAACCGAACAGAGGACCCAGAAATAACCCCACACACTTATGGACACCTGATATTTGACAAAGATGCCAAAATCATACAATGGAAAAAAAGATAGCATCTTCAACAAATGGTGCTGGTCCAACTGGATGTCTTCATGTAGAAAAATGAAAATAGATCCATACTTATCACCCTGCACAAAACTGAAGTCCAAGTGGATCAAAGACCTCAACATAAAACCAGACACATTAAATCGGTTATATCACTTTTAAGTTATCCTGTATTCCTAACTGAGCGATGGCACACTTGTGATTTAGTTTACAAAGTAGTGCTTTGCGTTTCTGTTCTTTTGTTGGAAACTTGTTCCTGTTAGGAACAAGTTAGGGTTAGGGTTATGGATAGGGTTAGGGTTAGGGGCTAAGGGTTAGGGTTAGGGTTAGGGTTAGGGTTAGGGTTAGGGGGGCTTACAGTTAGGATTAGGGTTATATCACTTTTCAGTTTTCCTGGTATAATAATTGAACAGGCAACACGAATGTGAATTAGTTTATACAGTTGTGCTTTGCGTTTCTGTTCTTTCCATGAAAACTTGTTTCTTTGCCAAACATTTCGATATATCGCTTTTCAGTTTTTCCTGTATTCCCTAATTGAGCCAGCGTCACACATGTGATTCCCTTTAAAAGTAGTCCTTTGCTTTTTTTCTGTTCTTTTCGTTCAACACTTTTTCCTGTGCTGTACAGTGCGTTATATCACTTTTAAGGTTTCCTGTATTCCTAACTGAGCGAGTGGCACACATGTGATTTATTTTATAAAGTACTGCTTTGCGTTTATGTTCTTTCGTTGGAAACTTGTTCCTGTTAGGAACAAGTTAGGGTTAGGAGTTAGCGTTAGGGTTAGGGTTAGGGTTAGGGTTGGGGCTTAGGGTTAGGATTAGGGTTATATCACTTTTCAGTTTTCCTGTTATAATAATTGAACAGGCGACACAAATTTCAATTAATTTACAAAGTTGTGCTTTGCGTTTCTGTTCTTTCGATTAAAACTTGATTCTTTGCCGTACATTTCGATTTATTGCTTTTCAATTTCCCTGTATTCCTAATTGACTGAGCAACACACATGTGATTTAGTTTACAAAGTAGTGCTTTGTGTTTCTGTTCTTCTGTTGGAAACTTGTTTTTGTGCTGTACAGTGTGATATATCACTTTTCTGTTTTCCTGTTATAATAATTGAATGGGCGATACCTATGTGAATTAGTTTACAAAGTTGTGCTTTGAGTTTCTGTTCTTTCGATGGAAACTTGTTTGTGTGCCGTACAGTGCGACATAGCACTTTTCAGTTTTCCTGTATTCCTAATTGAGCGAGTGACACACATGTGATTCCGTTTAAAAGTAGTGCTTTGCTTTTCTGTTCTTTTGTTCTTGTGCTGTACAGTGCATTATATCACTTTTCAGTTTTCTTGTATTCCTAATTGAGCGAGTGGCACACATGTGATATAGTTTACAAAGTAGTACTTTGTGTTTCTGTTCTTTCGTTGGAAACTTGTTCCTGTTAGGAACAAGTTAGGAACAAGTTAGGGTTAGGGTTAGGATTAGGCTTAGGGTTAGGGTTAGGGTTAGGGGCTTAGGGTTAGGGTCAGGGTGAGGGTTATATCACTTTTCAGTTTTCCTGTTATAATAATTAAACAGGCGACACGAATGTGAATTAGTTTACAAAGTTGTGCGTTGCGTTTCTGTTCTTTCAATGAAAACTTGTTTCTTTGCCATACTTTTCGATATATCGCTTTTCAGTTTCCCTGTATTCCTAATTGAGCGAGCGACACACATGTGATTTAGGTTACAAAGTACTGCTCTGCGTTTCTGTTCTTCTGTTGGAAACTTGATTCTGTGCTGTACAGTGTGATATATCACTTTTCAGTTTTCCTGTTATAATAATTGAACGGACGACACGTATATGAAATAGTTTACAAAGTTGTGCTTTGCGTTTCTGTTCTTTCGATCAAAACTTGTTCCTGTGCTGTACAGATCGATATATCATTTTTCAGTTTTCCTGTTAAAATAATTGAACGGGCGACAGGTAAGTTGAATTAGTTTACAAAGTTGTGCTTTGCGTTTCTCTTCTTTCGATGGAAACTTGTTTGTTGGCCTTACATTTCGATATATCACTTTTCAGTTTTCCTGTTATAATTGAATGGCGACAAGTATGTAAATTAGTTTACAAAGTTGTGCTTTGTGTTTCTCTTCTTTCGATGGAAACTTATTTCTGTGCTGTAAAGTGCGAGATAACACTTTTCAGTTTTCCTGTATGCCTAATTGAGCAAGCGACACACATGTGATTCCATTTAAAAGTAGTGCTTTGCTTTTCTGTTTTTTCTTTCGATACTTGTTCCTGTGCTGTACAGTGCGTTATATCACTTTTAAGTTTACCTGTATTCCTAATTGAGCGAGTGGCACACATGTGATTTAGTTTACAAATAGTGTTTTGCATTTATGTTCTTTCGTTGGAAACTTGTTCCTGTTAGGAACAAGTTAGGGTTAGGGTTAGGGTTAGGGTTAGGGTTAGGGTTAGGGTTAGGGGCTTAGGGTTAGTGTTAGGGGTAGGGTTTGGGTTAGGGGCTTAGGGTGAGTATTAGGGTTATATCACTTTTCAGTTTTCATGTTATAATAATTGAACAGGCAACAGGAATGTGAATTAGTTTACAAAGTTGTGCTTTGCGTTTCTGTTCTTTCAATGAAAACTTGTTTCTTTGCCGTACATTTCGATATATTGCATTTCAGTTTTCCTGTATTCCTAATTGAGCGAGCGACACACATGTGATTTAGTTTACAAAGTAGTGCTTTTGCGTTTCTGTTCTTCTGTTGGAAAATTGTTTCTGTGCTGTACAGTGCGTTATATCTCTTTTCAGTTTTCCTGTATTCCTAATTGAGCGAGTGGCACACATGTGATTTAGTTTACAAAGTAGTGCTTTTGCGTTTCTGTTCTTTCGATGAAAACTTGTTTCTTTGCCATACATTTCGATATATTGCTTTTCAGTTTTCCTGTATTCCTAATTGAGTGAGTGGCACACATGTGGTTTAGTTTACAAATAGTGCTTTGCATTTCTGTTCTTTTTGTTGGAAACTTGTTCCTGTTAGGAACAAGTTAGAGTTAGGATTAGGGTTAGGGTTAGGGTTAGGGTTAGGGTTAGGGTTAGGGTTAGGATGAGGGTTAGGGTTAGGGTAGGGTTAGGGTTAGTGTTAGGGTTAGGGTTAGGGTTAGGGTTAGGGGCTGAGGCTTAGGGTGAGGTTTATATCACTTTTTTTCATTTTATATATACATTTTAATGTTTTTCAAAAGTTGTTAACATAAATTTAATTACAAGAGTAAAATCTCTTAAAATATCACTGTATAGGCTCTTCACAAAAGAAAATAGTATCCAAAAAGTATCCTAACCCCATTAATAAATAACAGTAACTAACAATACTAAAATCCAGTAACTAAAATCCAACAATACTACGTGATGTAGCTATATAAACTAAAGCATAGGCAATAGTTTTTACTCAGAAGAACTGCCAGAAAGTCTACATTTTTGCTTATAGTTTAAACTGCCCATGATGTCTCTTTGTATATGGAATAACTCAATGAACATATGTACACTTGTTAATATCTATAGAAATGTTTTTTTTTTTTTTTTAACAATCATCTGACCCTGGGGAAAGCCAGCCCACTTTAAATAGCCTCTGGGTAGCCAACCTCAGCATGCCATGTGGGCAATGCAGATAGGTCCACATACATGGAAGCAAGCCAGATCCTCAACCTTAGCCAAAGGTGGAGTTGTTTGTGACAGAGAGCACTCACCATCGGGAAGGTGGAAGGCGGAAACCAGCTCCATCTTTAAGGCATAGCATTCCGCAGCTCTCTACAGTTCCCCCATTTGGTTTTCGACGCATCAGGCAAGAGTAGAGGTCTGATCTCTGATATTAGAAATAAATTGGGACTTTGTACTGATGTTCATTTAGGTGTCATCCACCCAAAGAGCATAAGACCAGTCCAATACCTTTTTCTCAGAGGCGGGACCTGGGGCATCAACCCGCATGCAATCAGACATGCTCTTCTCTGGGTCCAAGGCGGCTAACCCTGAGTGCAGTGCTTAGCCTCGCATCCTGAGCGTAACATTTTGGCTTTTTATGGTAGCCAACCATGCTTGGGGAGACAGTCCTGCTTTAATGGCTGTAAAGGTCTGAATGGTCATGGCTGCATTATGCTGTTGTGAGACTCTAATCTTGCATATATACCACAGGAAAACCAAGGTGACCAACACCAGAAGGCCTGCTAACGCTCCCATGCCTGCCCCTTCCTTCAGATGATTCATGGCTGCAGCAATCCATGATGATAATCCTGTGGCTAGTCCTGCGTCCACTCTGGTAGAATTTACCATGACAATGGCCACTCTCAGCTGGTCCATCGTAGTATCGAATTCTCCAGTCCAATTACCTAAAATATAGATTGACAGTTGTTTAGACAGAATTGCAGCACAGGAAAAATTCTCATGTTGTATGCTAGTAACACAAAGTCCAGCATACTTTCATTGATAGCCAAGTTGAGCGATTTGCCATAGGGTATCAGTTTGCTCCTGCATGAGGTCAAACCTCTGATTGAACACCATCAAACCTCCTTTTAGTTGAGCATTAATTCCTTTTTGTACATCTAAGGCATGAGCTACATTGGCTAAAAGGTTATTCAGGGTCTGAGCAGTCTGCCCAGTATGACTCATGGCTAATGCCGTGGTGCTAGCTCCAAGAGCCGCCAATGAGATGGCAGTAACAATGGCAGCTGTAATTCAAAATCCCTTTTCTGTCTGAAGAGAGTCATAGCGTGAGGGCATCAACGGGCACAGGCACCCAGCGAGGCATGTGAGTAACCAGCTAGTAAATTTACTAGCATCACAGCATTGGGCAAAAAAAGCAAGTATCATTACCAAAATTACTTGGCTCTATCTGGCTAATAATGAATAAAAATGGGGGATGTAAACAAACAGGTGTGGGCTTATAGGAAATATTATGAGAAGCCTTAACCCCCTCGTTGGAACGTCCTGCATCAGATCTAGAACTAGCAGTGGTGGTGTCCGAGGTCTGAGTAGGTTCAGGAGACCATTGCCCCCAGGGGCGAGACATGCTCCTTGTAAATTGACTAACTCCATGTTTTCCTCCACTTTTGAAAGTCATTTAAGGTTCTTAATTATTATTTTTTTCCTTTTTTTTAAATTTTTCATCAATTACACTGTATTTACTCTGCATCCCCTCCATAAGCCCCTCCCTCCCCTCCCAATCCCACCCTCCCTCCTCCTTCTGCATGCATGCCACTCACCCAGTTCACTGATAGGGGAGGTTCTCCTCTCCTTTCTGATCTTAGTCCATATTAAGTTTTCATGTTATAATAATTGAACAGTTGACACGAATGTGAATTAGTTTACAAAGTTGTGCTGTGCGTTTCTGTTCTTTTCGATGAAAACTTGTTTCTTTGCCGTATATTTCGATTTATCGCTTTTCAGTTTCCCTGTATTCCTAATTGAGTGAGCGACACACATGTGATTTTGTTTACAAAGTACTGCTTTGCGTTTCTCTTCTTCTGTTGGAAAAGTTTTTCTGTGCCATAAAGTGCGAGATAATACTTTTCAGTTTTCATGTATTCCTATTTGAGCGAGCAACACACGTGATTCCGTTAAAAGTAGTGCTTTGCTTTTCTGTTCTTTTGTTCGAAACTTGTTCCTGTGCTGTACAGTGCGATATGTCACTTTTCAGTTTTCCTGTATTCTTAATTGAGCGAGTGGCACACATGTGATTTAGTTTACAAAGTAGTAATTTGCGTTTCTGTTCTTCTGTTGGAAACATGTTACTGTGCTGTATAGTGTGATATATCACTTTTCAGTTTTCCTGGTATAATAATTGAACGGGTGACAAGAATGTGAATTAGTTTACAAAGTTGTGCTTTTCGTTTATGTTCTTTCGATGGAAGCAGGTTCCTGTGCAATACAGTTCGATATATCACTTTTCAGTTTTCCTGTTATAAAAATGGAACGGGCGACACGTATGTGAATTAGTTTAAAAGTTGTGCTTTGTGTTTCTCTTCTTTCGATGGAAACTTGTTCCTGTGTTATACAGTTCGATATATCACTTTTCAGTTTTCCTGTTATAATAATTGAACGGGCGACACAAATGTGAATTAGTTTACAAAGTTGTGCTGTGCGTTTCCGTTCTTTCGATGAAAACTTGTTTCTTTGCCATACATTTCGATTTATCGCTTTTCAGTTTTCCTGTATTCCTAATTGAGTGAGCGACACACATGTGATTTAGTTTACAAAGTAGTGCTTTGCGTTTCTGTTCTTCTGTTGGAAACATGTTTCTGTGCTGTTATAGTGTGATATATCACTTTTCAGTTTTCCTGGTATAATAATTGATCGGGCCACAAGAATGTGAATTAGTTTACAAAGTTGCGCTTTTCATTTCTGTTCTTTCGATGGAAGCAGGTTGCTGTGCTATAAAGTTAAATATATCACTTTTCAGTTTTCCTGTTATAATAATGGAACGGGCGACACATATGTGAATTAGTTTACAAAGTTGTGCTTTTGCGTTTCTGTTCTTTGATGGAAACTTGTTTCTGTGCCTTAAAGTGCTAGAAAACACTTTTCAGTTTTCCTGTATTCCTAATTGATCGAGCAACACACTTGATTCCGTTTAAAAGTAGTGCTTTGCTTTTCTGTTCTTTCGTTCGAAACTTGTTCCTGTGCTGTACAGTGCGTTATATCACTTTTTTTTTTTGTATTTTTAAAATTTTCTTTTTATTTATTTATTTTTTTAGGTTTAATACCTATTTTTTTTTTTTTTTTTTTTTTTTTCAATGCATTTTATTCAGGAACCTTGAATAATCATCTGACCCTGGGGAAAGCCAGCCCACAGCTTAAATAGCCTCTGGGTAGCCAGCCCAGGCATGCCACGTGGGCAATGCAGATGGATCCACATACATGGAATCAAGCCAGATCCTCAGCCTTAGCCAAATGTGGAATTGTTCGTGACAGGGAGCACTCACCATCGGGAAGGTGGAAGGCTGAAACCAGCTCCTTCTTTAAGGCATAGCGTTCCGCAGCTCTCTACAGTTCCCCCTTTTTGTTTTCGACGCATCAGGCAAGAGTAGAGGTCTGATCTCTGATGTTAGAAATAAATTGGGACTTTGTACCGATGTTCATTTATGTGTCATCCACCCAAAGAGCATGAGACCAGTCTGATAACTTTTTCTCAGAGTCGGGACCTGGGGCATCAACCCATGAAATCAGACATGCTCTTCTGTGGGTCCAAACCGGCTGACCCTGAGTGCAGTGCTTCGCCTCACATCCTGAGCGTAAAATTTTAGCTTTTTATGTTATCCAACTATGCTTGGGGAGAATGTCCTGCTTCAATGGCTGTAAAGGCCTGAATGATCATGGCTGCATCACACTGTTGTGAGACTCTAATCTTGCATATATACCACAGGCAAACCAAGGAGACCAACACCAGAAGGCCTGCTAAAGCTCCCATGCCCGCCCATTCCTTCAGATGATTCATGGCTGCAGAAATCCATGATGATAATCCTGTGGCTAGTCCTGTGTCCACTCTGGTAGAATTTACTGTGACAATGGCCACTCTCAGCTGCTCCATCTTAGTATCGAATTCTCCAGTCCAATTACCTAAAATATAGCTCGACAATTGTTTAGACAGATTTGCAGCACAGGAAAAATTCTCATGTTATATGCTAGTGACTCCAAGTACAGCATATTTTCATTGACATCCGAGTTGAGTGTTTTGCCATAGGGTATCAATTTGCTCCTGCATGAGGTCAATGCTCTGATTGAACACCATCAAGCTTCCTTTTAGATATATCACTTTTAAGTTTTCCTGTATTCCTAATTGAGAGAGTGGCACACATGTGATTTAGTTAACAAAGTAATGCTTTGCGTTTATGTTCTTTCGTTGGAAACTTGTTAGGGTTAGGGTTAGAGTTAGGGGCTTAGGGTTAGGGTTAGGGTTCGGGTTAGGGTTAGGGGGTTAGGGTTAGGGTTAGGGTTATATCACTTTTCAGTTTTCCTGTTATAATAATTGAACAGGCGACACGAATGTGAATTAGTTTACAAAGTTGTGCTTTGCGTTTCTGTTCTTTCCATGAAAACTTGTTTCTTTGCCTTACATTTCAATTTATCGCTTTTCAGTTTCCCTGTATTCCTAATTGAGTGAGCGACACACATGTGATTTAGTTTACAAAGTAGTGCTTTGCGTTTCTGTTCTTCTGTTGGAAACTTGTTTCTGTGCTGTATAGTGTGATATATCACTTCTCAGTTTTCCTGTTATAATAATTGAAGCGGGGCGACAAGAATATGAATTAGTTTACAAAGTTGTGCTTTTCGTTTCTGTTCTTTCTATGGAAGCAGGTTCCTGTGCTATACAGTTCGATATATCACTTTTCAGTTTTACTGTTATAATAATTGTTGAGCGGGCGACACGTATGTGAATTAGTTCACAAAGTTGTGCTTTTGCGTTTCTGTTCTTTCGATGGTAACTTGTTTCTGTGCCACACAGTGTGAGATAACACTTTTCAGTTTTCCTGTATTCCTAATTGAGGGAGCGACAAACATGTGATTCCGTTTAAAAGTAGTGCTTTGCTTTTCTGTTCTTTCGTTCAAAACTTGTTCCTGTGCTGTACAGTGCGTTATATCACTTTTCAGTTTTCCTGTATTCCTTATTGAGCGAGTGGCACACATGTGATTTAGTTTACAAAGTAGTGCTTTGCGTTTCTGTCTTTTTGTTGGAAACTTGATCCTGTTAGGAACAAGTTAGGGTTAGGGTTAGGGTTAGGCTTAGGGTTAGGTTTAGGGTTAGGGGCTTAGGGTTAGATTAGGGTTAGGGTTAGGGTTAGGGTTAGGGGCTTAGTGTTAGGGTGAGGGTTATATCACTATTAAGTTTTCATGTTATAATAAATGAACAGGCGACACAAATGTGAATTAGTTTACAAAGTTGTGCTTTGCGTTTCTTTTCTTTCAATGGAAACTTGTTCCTGTGCTGTACAGTTCGATATATATCACTTTTCAGTTTTCCTGTTATAATAATTGAACAGGCAACACGTATGTGAATTAGTTTACAAAGTTGTGCTTTGCATTTCTCTTCTTTCCTTGGAAACTTGTTTCTGTGCCGTACAGTGCGAGATAACACTTTTCAGTTTTCCTGTATTCCTAATTGAGGCAGCGACACACATGTGATTCCGTTTAAAAGTAGTATTTTGCTTTTCTATTCTTTCATTCTAAACTTGTTCCTTTTAGGAACAAGTTAGGGTTAGGGTAAGGTTTAGGGTTAGGGGCTTAGGGTTAGGGTTATGGTTAGAGTTAGGGTTAGGGGCTTATGGTTAGGGTTAGGGTTAGGGTTAGGGTTAGGGGGGTTAGGGTTAGGGTTAGGGTTAGGGTAGGGTTAGGGTTAGGGTTAGGGTTAGGGGCTTAGGGTTAGGGTGAGGGTTATATCACTTTTCAGTTTTCATGTTATAATAATTTAACAGGCTACACAAATGTGAATTAGTTTACGAAGTTGTGCTGTGCGTTTCTGTTCTTTCGATGAATACTTGTTTCTTTGCGGTACATTTCGATTCATCGCTTTTCAGTTTCCCTGTATTCCTAATTGAGTGAGTGACACACATGTGATTTAGTTGACAAATTAGTGCTTTGCGTTTCTGTTCTTCTGTTGGAAACTTGTTTCTGTGCTGTATAGTGTGATATATCACTTTTCAGTTTTCCTGTTATAGTAATTGAACGGGCGACAGGTATGTGAATTAGTTTACAAAGTTGTGCTTTTCATTTCTGTTCTTTCGATGGAAGTAGGTTCCTGTGCTGTACTGTTCGATATATCACTTTTCAGTTTTCCTGTTATAATAATTGAACAGGCGACACATATGTGAATTAGTTAACAAAGTTGGGCTTTGCGTTTCTGTTCTTTCGATGGAAACTTGTTTCTGTACCGTACAGTAGGAGATAACACTTTTCAGTTTTCCTGTATTCCTAATTGAGCGAGCGACACACATGTGATTCCGTTTAAAAGTAGTGCTTTGCTTTTCTGTTCTTTCGTTTGAAACTTGATCCTGTGCTATACAGTGTGTTATATCTCTTTTCAGTTTTCCTGTATTCCTAATTGAGAGAGTGGCACACATGTGATATAGTTTACAAAGTAGTGCTTTGCATTTATGTTCTTTCGTTGGAAACTTGTTCCTTTTAGGAAAAGTTAAGTTAGGGTTAGGTTAGGGTTAGGGTTAGGGTTAGGGTTAGGGGCTTAGGGTTAGGATTAGGGTTATATCACTCTTCAGTTTTCCTGTTATAATAATTGAACAGGCAACACGAATGTGAATTAGTTTACAAAGTTGTGCTTTGTGTTTCTGTTCTTTCCATGAAAACTTGTTTCTGTGCCGTACAGTGCAATCTATCACTTTTCAGTTTTCCTGTTATAATAATTGAAAGGGCGACATGTATGTGAATTAGTTTACAAAGTTTTGCTTTGCGTTTCTGTTCTTCTTTTTCTAGTTTCTGATGGAAACCTGTACCTTTTCAGTTTTCCTGTTATGTACTGTTCAATATATCATTAGTTTTTCAGTTTTCTTGTATTCGATGGAAATTGACCTGTGCTGTACGACACTTTTCAGTTTTCCTGTTTTTTGAACAGGCGACACATATGTGAATTAGTTAAAAAGTAGTGCTGTGCTTTTCTCTTCTTTTGTTTGAAACTTGTTCCTGTACTGTACAGTGCGTTATATCACTTTTCAGTTTTCCTGTATTCCTAATTGAGCGAGATTGCACACATGTGATTCGGTTTAAATGTAGTGCTTTGCTTTTCTGTTCTTTCCTTCGAAAATTATTCCTGTGCTGTACAGTGCGTTATACCTCTTTTCAGTTTTCCTGTATTACTAATTGAGAGAATGGCACACATGGGATTTAGTTTACAAAGTAGTGCTTTACGTTTATGTTCTTTCATTGGAAACTTGTTCCTGTTAGGAACAAGTTAGTGTTAGGGTTAGGGTTAGGGTTAGGGTTAGGGTTAGGGTTTAGGGTTAGGGTTAGGGTTAGGGTTAGGGTTAGGGTTAGGGTTAGGGTTAGGGGCTTAGGGTTAGGGTTAGGGTTATATCACTTTTCAGTTTTCCTGTTATAATAATTGAACGGGCGACACTAATGTGAATTAGTTTACGAAGTTGTGCTGTGCGTTTCTGTTCTTTCGATGAATACTTGTTTCTTTGCGGTACATTTCGATTCATCGCTTTTCAGTTTCCCTGTATTCCTAATTGAGTGAGGGACACACATGTGATTTAGTTGACAAATTAGTGCTTTGCGTTTCTGTTCTTCTGTTGGAAACTTGTTTCTGTGCTGTATAGTGTGATATATCACTTTTCAGTTTTCCTGTTATAGTAATTGAACGGGCGACAGGTATGTGAATTAGTTTACAAAGTTGTGCTTTTCATTTCTGTTCTTTCGATGGAAGTAGGTTCCTGTGCTGTACTGTTCGATATATCACTTTTCAGTTTTCCTGTTATAATAATTGAACGGGCGACACATATGTGAATTAGTTAACAAAGTTGGGCTTTGCGTTTCTGTTCTATAGATGGAAACTTGTTTCTGTGCCATACAGTGCGAGATAACACTTTTCAGTTTTCCTGTATTCCTAATTGAGCGAGTGACACACATGTGAATCCGTTTAAAAGTAGTGCTTTGCTTTTCTGTTCTTTCCTTCAAACTTTTTCCTGTGCTGTACGGTGCCTTATATCTCTTTTCAGTTTTCCTATATTCCTAATTGATAGAGTGGCACACATGTGATTTAGTTTACAAAGTAGTGCTTTGTATTTATGTTCTTTCATTGGAAAATTGTTCCTGTTAGGAAAAAAGTTAGGGGTTAGGATTAGGGTTAGGGTTAGGGTTAGGGTTAGGGTGAGGCTTAGGGTTAGTGTAGGGTTAGGGTTAGGGTTAGGGTTAGGGGCTTAGGGCTAGCGTGAGGGATATATCACTTTTCAGTTTTCCTGTTATAATAATTGAACAGGCGACACGAATGTGAATTAGTTTCCAAAGTTGTGCTTTGTGTTTCTGTTCTTTCGATGAAAACTTGTTCCTTTGCCGTACATTTTGATTTATCACTTTTCAGTTTCCCTGTATTCCTAATTGAGTGAGAGACATACATGTGATTTAGTTTACAAAGTAGTGCTTTGTGTTTCTGTTTTTCTGTTGGAAACTTGTTTCTGTGCTGTACAGTGTGATATATCACTTTTCAGTTTTCCTGTTATAATAATTGAGCAGGCGACACATATGTGAATTAGTTTACAAAGTTGTGCTTTGCGTTTCTGTTTCTTTTCGATGGAAGACTGGTTCCTGTGATGTACAGTAGGATATATCACTTTTCAGTTTTCCTGTTATAATAATTGAGCGGCGACACACATGTGAATTAGTTTACAAAGTTGTGCTTTGCTTTTCTGTTCTTTCGATGGAAACTTGTTTCTGTGCTATACAGTGTGTTATATCTCTTTTCAGTTTTCCTGTATTCCCTAATTGAGAGAGCAACACACATGTGATTAGTTTTCAAAGTAGTGCTTTGCTTTTCTGTTCTTTTCGTTTGAAACTTGATCCTTTGCTATACAGTGTGTTATATATCTTTTCAGTTTTCCTGTATTCCTAATTGAGAGAGTGGCACACATGTGATATAGTTTACAAAGTAGTGCTTTGCATTTATGTTCTTTCGTTGGAAACTTGTTCCTTTTAGGAACAAGTTAGGGTTAGGGTTAGGGTTAGGGTTAGGGTTAGGGTTAGGGGCTTAGGGTTAGGATTAGGGTTATATCACTCTTCAGTTTTCCTGTTATAATAATTGAACAGGCAACACGAATGTGAATTAGTTTACAAAGTTGTGCTTTGTGTTTCTGTTCTTTCCATGAAAACTTGTTTCTGTGCCGTACAGTGCGAGATAACACTTTTCAGTTTCCCTGTATTCCTAATTGAGTGAGCGACACACATGTGATTTAGTTTACAAAGTAGTGCTTTGCGTTTCTGTTCTTCTTTTGGAAACTAGTTTCTGTGCTGTACAGTGCAATCTATCACTTTTCAGTTTTCCTGTTATAATAATTGAAAGGGCGACATGTATGTGAATTAGTTTACAAAGTTTTGCTTTGCGTTTCTCTTCTTTCGATGGAAACCTGTACCTGTGCTGTACTGTTCAATATATCACTTTTCAGTTTTCCTGTTATAATAATTGAATGGGCGACACATATGTGAATTAGTTTACAAAGTTGTGCATTGCGTTTCTCTTCTTTCGATGGAAACTTGTTTCTGTGCCATAAAGTTCGAGATAACACTTTTCAGTTTTCCTGTATTCCTAATTGTACGAGCGACACACCCGTGTTTTCTTAAAAAGTAGTGCTTTGCTTTTCTCTTCTTTTGTTTGAAACTTGTTCCTGTACTGTACAGTGCGTTATATCACTTTTCAGTTTTCCTGTATTCCTAATTGAGCGAGATTGCACACATGTGATTCGGTTTAAATGTAGTGCTTTGCTTTTCTGTTCTTTCCTTCGAAAATTATTCCTGTGCTGTACAGTGCGTTATACCTCTTTTCAGTTTTCCTGTATTACTAATTGAGAGAATGGCACACATGGGATTTAGTTTACAAAGTAGTGCTTTACGTTTATGTTCTTTCATTGGAAACTTGTTCCTGTTAGGAACAAGTTAGTGTAGTTTAGGTTAGGGTTAGGGTTAGGGTTAGGGTTAGGGGCTTAGGTTTGGGTTAGGGTTAGGGTTAGGGTTAGGGTTAGGGGCTTAGGGTTAGGGTTAGGGTTATATCACTTTTCAGTTTTCCTGTTATAATAATTGAACGGGCGACACGAATGTGAATTAGTTTACAAATTTGTGCTGTGCGTTTCCGTTCTTTCGATGAAAACTTGTTTCTTTGCGGTACATTTCGATTTCTCGCTTTTCATTTTCCCTGTATTCCTAATTGAGTGAGCGACACACATGTGATTTAGTTTACAAAGTAGTGCTTTGCGTTTCTGTTCTTATTTTGGAAACTAGTTTCTGTGCTGTACAGTGCGATATATCACTTTTCAGTTTTCCTGTTATAATAATTGAACTGGCGACATATATGTGAATTAGTTTACAAAGTTTTGCTTTGCGTTTCTCTAATTTCGATGGAAACTTGTTTCTGTTCCGTACAGTGCGAGATAACACTTTTCAGTTTCCTGTATTCCTCATTGAGCGAGCGACAAACATGTGATTCCATTTAAAAGTAGTGCTTTGCTTTTCTGTTCTTTCGTCGAAACTTGTTCCTGTGCTGTACAGTGCGTTATATCACTTTTCAGTTTTCCTGTATTCCTAATTGAGCGAATGGCACATATGTGATTTAGTTTACAAAGTAGTGCTTTGCGTTTCTGTTCTTTCGTTGGAAACTTGTTCCACAAGTTAGGGTTAGGGTTAGGGTTTAGGTTAAGGTTAGGGTTAGGCGCTTAGGGTTAGGATTAGGGTTAGGGTTACGATTAGGGTTAGGGTTAGGGGCTTAGGGTTAGGGTTAGGGTTATATCACTTTTCAGTTTTCCTGTTATAATAATTGAACAGGCGACACGAATGTGAATTAGTTTACAAGTAGTGCTTTGCGTTTCTGTTCTTTCGATGAAAACTTGTTTCTTTGCTGTACATTTTGATTTATCGCATTTCAGTTTCCCTGTATTCCTAATTGAGTGAGCGACACACATGTGATTTAGTTTACAAATAGTGCTTTGCGACTCTGTCCTTCTGTTGGAAACTTGTTTCTGTGCTGTACAGTGTGATATATCACTTTTCAGTTTTCCTGTTATAATAATTAAACGGGCGACACGTATGTGAATTAGTTTACAAATTTGTGCTTTTCGTTTCTGTTCTTTCGATGGAAGCAGGTTCCTGTGTTGTACAGTTCGATATATCACTTTTCAGTTTTCCTGTTATAATAATTGAAAGGGCGACACGTATGTGAATTAGTTTACAAAGTTCTGCTTTGCGTTTCTGTTCTTTCGATGGAAACTTGTTTCTGTGCCGTACAGTGTGAGATAACACTTTTCAGTTTTCCTGTATTCCTAATTGAGCGAGCGACACAAATGTTATTCCGTTTAAAAGTATTGCTTTTCTTTTGTGTTCATTCCTTGGAAACTTGTTCCTGTTAGGAACAAGTTACGGTTAGGATTAGGGTTAGGGTTAGGGTGTTAGGGTTAGGGTTAGGGTTAGGCTTATATCACTTTTCAGTTTTCCTGTATTAATAATTGAGCGAGCGACACACATGTGATTCAGTTTAAAAGTAGTGATTTGTTTTTTCTGTTCTTTAGATCTAAACTTGTTCCTGTGCTGTACAGTTCGATATATCACGTTTCAGTTTTCCTGTATTCCTAATTGAGCGAATTACACCATCCCTGCTGTAGTGACCACCCTGAAATCTCCAGCTGCAGCAAGACCTCAGAACCTGGCAGTGACAGCAGCACAGAACTGGCGGAACACATCAAAGGAGCAGGGCCAAACCAGAGAGCAGAGAGCCCCGGATACCACGATCTCTGCCAGGAAACCTGCCTGTAAGTGAGTGTACCCTTGAGAATCTGCAGTTCCCCAGATCCTGGGTCCTTCTAAATCAGAAGCCAGGCATCGAACCCCCCTCCCACCCACATACCCACTTTGGGAGACAGAGGGGCACTAGGGACATTGAAGTTCCTGCCCTGTGGGCCTGATTGAGGAGTTAAGATAGTTAATGCCAGAAATTGCGCTGCGATCATCATTAGCGCCTGTGACATATACAGTGCAGAGCCCCTCCCACACACTCAAGGGTTCAACATTAGCCATCACTCTGTCCCTCGAGAAACTCATCCACGCACACTTACACACACAGACACACACACACGTGCACGCGCACACACGCTTGCATTTGCCCCGTTTGCGCCTGCGTACTTTCCTCCCACAGGTACAGCTAGTCCTCAGCACACGCTGAGAGTGCTCAGCTTCCTGAAGAACTCTCCAGATACCAGAGAGAGACAGCACCAGTCTGATCTGCAGAATCCAAAAACAAACAGGGAAGGTTTCAGATAAGCCAATGGCCAGGGGTAGGTGAAAGAACACTTCCAACATAAATCAGGACATCATGACTTCACCAGCAAACCCCAAAATTGATGGATACTCCAATTCAGCAGAAGCACAGGAAAATGATTTTAAAGCCATGCTTGCCCAATTATTTGAGGCTCATAAGGAGGAAATGAACAAGTCTTTCAAAGAAATGGCCAGTCAATTGGAGGCAAAGAAAGAAGAAATAGACAATATCCTTAAAGAAACACAGGCAAACATAGCCAAACAAATAGATACACAAGTAGAGGAAAAATTAGTGGCATATAAGAAGGAAATGAAAAAAGAAATAGAGGCCATCGTAGAAAGTCAGGAATCCAAATTCAAACACATGAAAGAAATGGTGCAAGGCATAAAAACAGAATTAGAATCAATAAAGAAAACACAAAATGAGAAAACTCTTGAGCTGGAGAACTTGGAGAAAAGATCAGGAACCACAAAAGTAAGCATCACCAACAGAATACAAGAGATGGAAGAGAGAATCTCTGGAGCTGAAGACACACTTGCAGAAATGGATACTTCTCTCAAAGAAAAAGTAAAATGAGAAAAGTTCCAATCACAAAATATCCAAGAAATCAAGGATGCTATGAAAAGACAAAATCTAAGAATAATAGGAATTCACTTAAAAAAGAAGACTCCAGACTCCAAGGTCCAGAAAATATTTTCAAGAAAATCATAGAAGAAAATTTTCCCAACTTAAAGAAAGAGATGTCCATAAATATACAGGAGGCCTACAGAACTCCAAATAGTCTAGACCAGAAAAGAAACACATCACGTCACATCATAGTCAAAACACTAAATCTACAGAACAAAGAAAAGATATTAAAAGCAGCAAGGGAAAAAGGCCAAGTAACATATGAAGTTAGAGCTATCAGAATCACACCAGACTTCTCATCAGAAACTATGAAAGCCAGAAGGGCCTGGGCAAGTATCATGGAGACTCTAAGAGATCACAAGTGTCAACCCAGACTACTATACCCTGCAAAGCTTTCAATCAACATAGATGGAGAAAACAAAATATTCCATGACAAAACTAAGTTTACACAATATCTACACAGCAAACCATCCCTACAGAAGATACTAGAAGGAAAACTCCAATCCAATGAAAACAAACTCACCCAAGAAAACAGGGCATACAGATAATGTCCCAACAAAAATGAAAAGAAAACAAGCAATGAAACAGGGTTAGATCATCGACTCCATTACAAAAGGAACTAACATGCATTGGTCACTATTATCTATCAATATCAATGGACTCAACTCACCAATAAAAAGACACAGGCTAACAGAATGGTTAAGGAAACAGGATCCAACATTCTGTTGCATCCAAGAAACACACCTATGCAACAAAGACAAACATTACCTCAGAGTAAAGGGCTGAAAAACTGTTTTTCAAGCAAATGGTTCCAGAAAACAAGCTGGAGTAGCCATCCTAATATCTAATAAAATAGACTTTCAACCCAAGTTAATAAAAAAAAAGATAAGGAGGGCCACTATATTCTCATCAAAGGAAAAATCCTCCAAGAGGACATCACAATCTTGAATATCTATGCCCCAAATACAAGAGCACCGACATTTCGTAAATGAAACATTATTAAAGCTTAAATCATACATTGATCCTAATACCTTAATAGTGGGAGACTTCAACACTCCACTCTCACCAAGGGACAGATCAACTAGACAGACACCAAATAGGGAAATAAAAGCACTCACAGAATTCCTAAATCAAATGGACCTAATAGGCGTCTACAGATCGTTTCACCCAAACTCAAAAGAGTACACCTTCTTTTCAGCACCGCATGGAAAGATAGACCATATAGTGGATCACAAAGCAAGCCTCAACAGATACAAAAGGATTGAAATAATCCCTTGTATACTATCTGACCACCATGGACTAAAGCTAGACATCAACAACAACAGAAACAACAAAAAGCCGACATGCACATGGAAACTGAACAACTTACTACTCAATGACAGCTGGGTTAAGGAAGAAATAAAGAAAGAAATTAAAGACTTCCTAGAATTCAATGAAAAGGAAGGCACAACATACCCAAATTTATGGGACACATTGAAAGCAGTGCTCAGAAGAAAATTTATAGCACTAAGTGCCTGCAAGAAGAAATTGTAACATCACATACAAACAACTCAGATGGAATATTGAAAAAGAAAACTGGCAGAAAATTGTATTCTTGTTGAGGAAGATATAATCAAAGGGAACAAGTGAGTCAGTAGGGAGCACAAAAATGAAGGAGTCTGGGCTGTAAGATTTCTTTATTCTGCAGGTTTCCTTGATATAGTCTGGGAGACCATTTCTACTGGTTTTTTTCTTTCTCATGTGTCCTGGGTAGAAGCCACAAATGTGATCTGGAAAGGCAAATGGTTGATGATGTTTCATTGAACTGATTCTCAGTTCTCTCTATTATAGTGAACACAGTAGAGAGAAGTGCTTGTGTAAATATGTGGAAGAGTGTCAGGATGTGAGTATGTATATAGCTGTAAGTGAAACAGAGAGAAAGGGAGAAGGCCCAACTGAAAACCCTAGAAAAAAAAAAAGCAGATACACCCAAGAGGAGCAGACGGCTGGAAATAATCAAACTAAGGGCTGAAATCAATCAAGTAGAAACAAATAAAACTATCCAAAGAATCAATGAGACAAAAAGCTGGTTCTTTGAGAAAATCAACAAAATAGACAAACCCTTAGCCAAACTAACTAAAAAGCAGAGGGAAACTATCCAGATCAGCAAAATCAGAAATGAAAATGGGGACATAACCACAGACATTGAGGAAATCCAAACAATTATTAGGTCATACTACAAAAGCCTATATGCCACAAAATTTGAGAATCTAAATGAAATGGATAATTTTCTTGAAAGATTCCATCTACCAAAACTAAGTCAAGATCAGGTAGAAAGACTGAATAGCCCTATATCTCCCAAGGAAATCAAAGCAGTCATTAACAGTCTCCCCTCAAAAAAAGCCCGGACCAGATGGCTTCAGCCCAGAATTCTACAAGACCTTCAAAGAAGTGCTAACTCCAATTCTCCTCAAGCTATTCCACAAAATAGAAACAGAAGGAGCACTACCAAACTCATTCTATGAAGCCACAGTCACCTTAATACCTAAACCACACAAAGACCCAACAAAAAGAGAACTTCAGGCCTATCTCTCTTATGAACATTGACTTAAAAATACTCAATAAAATACTTGCAAACCGAATCCAAGAACATATCAAAGATATCATCCACCATGACCAAGTAGGCTTCATCCCAGGCATGCAAGGGTGGTTCAACATACGGAAATCCATCAATGTAATCCACTACCTAAACAAACTGAAGGAGAAAAACCACATGATCATCTCCTTAGATGCCGAAAAAGCATTTGACAAAGTCCAACACCCATTCATGTTTAAAGTCTTGAGAGAACAGGGATACAAGGCACATACCTAAACATAGTAATGGCAATATATAGCAAGCCTATAGCTAACATCAAACTCAATGGAGAGAAACTTAAATCAATCCCACTGAAATCAGGGACAAGACAAGGCTGTCCATTGTCCCCATATCTCTTCAACATAGTACTTGAAGTCCTAGCCAGAGCAATAAGACAACTAAAGGAGATCAAGGGGATACAAATCGGAAAGGAAGAGGTCAAAGTGTCACTATTTGCAGATGATATGATAGTATACATGAGCGACCCCAAGAATTCAACCAGAGAACTCCTTCAGCTGATAAACACCTTCAGCAAAGTGGCAGGATACAAAATCAACTCAAAAAAATCAGAAGCCCTCCTATATACCAAAGACAAAAAGGCTGAGAAAGAAATTAGGGAAACAACACCCTTCACAATAGCCACTAATAACATAAAGTACCTTGGTGTGACTCTAACCAAGCAAGTGAAAGACCTGTTTGAGAAAAACTTCAAGTCTCTGAAGAAAGAAATCGAAGAAGATATCAGAAGATGGAAAGATCTCCAGTGCTCATGGATTGGTAGGATTAACATTGTGAAAATGGCCATACTGCCAAAAGCAATCTATAGATTCAATGCAATTCCCATCAAAATACCAACTCAATTCTTTACAGACCTCGAAAAAAAGATTCTCAGCTTCATATGGAGAAACAAAAAACCCAGAATCTCCAAAACGATCCTGTACAACAACAGATCATCTGGAGGTATCTCCATTCCTGATCTCAAGCTGTACTACAGGGCAACAGTAATAAAAACTGCATGGTATTGGCATAGAAACAGAAAGGAGGATCAATGGAACCGCATAGAAGACCCAGAAATAGATCCACACACCTATGAATACTCGATATTTGACAAAGAAGCCAAATCCATTCAATGGAAAAAAGACAGCATCTTCAACAAATGGTGCTGGACCAACTGGATGTCTACATGCAGAAAAATGAAAATAGATCCATATTTATCACCCTGCACAAAACTAAAGTCAAAGTGGATCAAGGACCTCAACATAAAACCAGATACCCTAAATCAATTGGAAAAAAAAGGTGGGTAACAGCCTAGAACTCATTGGCACAGGAGACAACTTCCTGAACAGAACACCAACAGCACAGGCTCTAAGAGCAACAATCAATAAATGGGACCTCATGGAACTGAAAAGTTTCTGTAAAGCAAAGGATACCGTCATCAAAACAAAACGACTGCCTACAGATTGGGAAAGAATCTTCACTAATCCTTTATCTGACAGAGGACTAATATCCAGTATATACAAAGAACTAAAGAAGCTTAAAAGCAGCAATCCAAGTAATCTGATTAAAAAATGGGGAACAGAGCTAAACAGAGAATTCTCGACAGAGGAATATCGAATGGCAGAAAAACACTTAAAGAAATGCTCATCCTCATTAGTCATCAGGGAAATGCAAATCAAAACGACCCTGAGATATCACCTTACACCCATCAGAATGGCCAAGATGAAAAACTCAAGCGATAACACATGCTGGAGAGGTTGTGGAGAAAGGGGAACCCTCCTCCACTGCTGGTGGGAATGTAAACTGGTACAACCACTCTGGAAAACTATCTGGCGCTTTCTAAGACAAATAGGAATAGTGCTTCCTCCAGACCCAGCTATACCACTGCTAGGTATATACCCAAAGTTTGTTCAAGTACACAAAAAGGACACTTGCTCAACCATGTTTATAGCAGCTCTATTTGTAATAGCCAGAACCTGAAACAACCCAGATGTCCATCAACGGTGGAATGGGTACAGAAATTGTGGTATTTTTATACAATGGAATACTACTCAGCAATCAAAAAAGGAGGAAATCATGAAATTTGCAGGCAAATGGTGGGATCTAGAAAAGATCATTCTGAGTGAAATATCCCAGAAGGAAAAAGACAAACATGGGATATACTCACTTATATAGACCTATAAGATATGATAAACATAATGAAATCTATACACCTAAAAAAGATAATCAATTGAGCGGACATGGGGTAAGATGATCAATCCTCGTTTAGAAAGACAGATGGGATGTGCATTGAATGTATGACAGGAGTCTACTGAGCACATCTGAAAGACTCTAACTAGCAGTGTTTTCAAAGCAAAGACTCATGACCAAACCTTTGGCAGAGTACAGGGAATCATAAGAAAGAAGGGAGTTAGTCTGATGGGGAAAGGATAGGAGCTCCACAAGGACCAAATATATCTGGGCACAGGGTCTTTTCTGAGACTGACATTCAACCAAGGACCATGTATGGATATAACCTAGAACCTCCGCTCAGATGTAGCCTGTGGTAGCTCAGTAACCAATTGGTTTCCCAAAGTGAGGGGAACAAGGACTATTTCTATCAGGAACCCAATGACTGGCTCTTTGGTCTCCCCACCCCGAAGGGAGGAGAAGTCCTGTTAGGCCACAGAGGAGGGCTTTGCAGCCAGTCCTGAAGATACCTGATAAAATAGGATCAGATGAATGGGGAGGAGGTCCCCTATCAGTGGACTTGGAAAGGGGCACAGTGGAGATGAGGGAGGGACGGAGGGACTGCGAGGGAATGAGGATCGGGACACGGCTGGGATACAGAGTTAATAAAATGTAACTGATGAATAAAAAAAAAAAAAGTAGTGATTTGTTCTCCTGTTCTTTCATTCTAAACTTGTTCCTGTGCTGTACAGTGGGATACATCACTTTTCAGTTATCCTGTATTTCTAATTTAGCAAGTGACACACATGTGATTTAGTTTACAAAGTAGTCCTTTGTGTTTATGGTCTTTCCTTGGAAACTTGTTCCTGTTAGGAACAAGTTAGGTTAGGTTATGGTTAGGTTAGGGTTAGGGTTAGGGTTTGTTAGGGTTAGTTAGGGTTAGGGTTAGGGTTAGGGTTATATCACTTTTCAGTTTTCCTGTTATAATAATTGAACAAGCAACACGTATGTGAATTAGTTTACAAAGTTGTGCTTTGCATTTCTGTTCTTTCGATAAAAAATTGATTCTTTGCCATACAGTTTGATATATCACTTTTCAGTTTTCCTGTATTACTAATTGAGAGAGCGACACACATGTGATTTAGTTTGCAAAGTAGTGCTTTGCATTTCTGTTCTTCTTTTGGAAACTTATTTCTGTGCCTTACAGTGCGATATATCACTTTTCAGTTTTCCTGTATTCCTATTTGAGCGAGCAACACACATGTGATTCTGTTTAAAAGTAGTGATTTGTTCTTCTGTTCTTTCGTTCTAAACTTGTTGCTGTGCTGTACAGTGCGATATATCACTTTTCAGTTTTCCTGTATTTCTAATTTAGCGAGTGACACACATGTGATTTAGTTTACAAAGTAGTGCTTTGCGTTTATGGTCTTTCCTTGGAAACTTGTTCCTGTTAGGAACAAGTTAGGGTTAGCGTTAGGATTAGGGTTAGGGGTTAGGGTTAGGGTTAGGGATAGGGTTAGGTTATGAGGGTTAGGGTTAGTCTTATATCACTTTTCAGTTTTCCTGTTATAATAATTGAACAGGTGGCACATATGTGAATTAGTTTACAAAGTTGTGATTTGCGTTTCGGTTCTTCTTTTGGAAACTTGTTTCTGTGCTGTACAGTGTGATATATCACTTTTCTGTTTTCCTGTTATAATAATTGAACAGGCGACACATATGTGAATTAGTTTACAAAGTTATGCTTTTCGTTTCTGTTCTTTTGATGGAAACTTGTTTCTGTGCCATACAGTGCGAGATAAAACTTTTCAGTTTTCATTTGGTCCTAATTGAGTGAGCAACACACATGTGATTTAGTTTACAAAGTAGTGCTTTTCGTTTATGTTCTTTCGTTGGAAACTTGTTCCTGTTAGGAACAAGTCAGGGTTAGGGTTAGGGTTAGGGTTAAGTTTAGGGTAAGGGTTAGGGTAGGGTTAGGGTTAGCGTTAGGGTTAGGGTTAGGATGTTAGGGTTAGGGTTAGGGTTAGGGGGTTAGGGTTAGGGTTAGTGTTAGGGTTAGTGTTAATGTTAGGGTTAGGGTAGGGCTAGGTTTAGGGTTAGGGTTAGCTTTAGCGGTTAGGATTAGGGTTAGGGTTAGGGTTAGGGTTAGGGGGTTAGTGTTAGTGTTACGGTTATATCACTTTACAGTTTTCCTGTTATAATAATTGAACGGGCGACACGAATGTGAATTAGTTTACAAAGTTGTGTTTTGCGTTTCTGTTCTTTCCATGGAAACTTGTTTCTGTGCCGTACAGGGCAATATATCACTTTTCAGTTTTCCTGTATTCCTAATTGAGCAAGCGACACACATGTGATTTAGTTTACAAAGTAGTGCTTTGCTTTTCTGTTCTTTCGTTCGAAAGTTGTTCCTGTACTGTACAGTGAGATATTTCACTTTTCAATTTTCTTGTTATAATAATTGAACGGGCGACACTTATGTGAATTAGTTTACAAAGTTGTGCTTTGTGTTTCTGTTCTTTCGATGGAAACTTGTTTCTGTGCCGTACAGTGCGATATATCACTTTTCAGTTTTCCTGTATTTCTAATTTAGCAAGTGACACACATGTGATTTAGTTTACAAAGTAGTGCTTTGCGTTTATGGTATTTCCTTGGAAACTTGTTCCTGTTAGGAACAAGTTAGGGTTACAGTTAGGGTTAGGGTTAGGGTTAGGGTTATATCACTTTTCAGTTTTCCTGTTATAATAATTGAACAGGTGACACGTATGTTAATTAGTTTACAAAGTTTACAGTTTTCCTGTATTACTAATTGAGAGAGCAACACACATGTGATTTAGTTTACAAAGTAGTGCTTTGCATTTCTGTTCTTCTTTTGGAAACTTGTTTCTGTGCTGTACAGTGTGATATATCACTTTTCAGTTTTCCTCTTATAATAATTGAACAGGCGACACGTATGTGAATTAGTTTACAAATTTATGCTTTTCGATTGTGTTCTTTTGATGGAAACTTGTTTCTTTGCCATACACTTTCGATATATCACTTTTCAGTTTTACTGTATTCCTAATTGAGCGAGTGACACACATGTGATTTAGTTTACAAAGTAGTGCTTTGTGTTTATGTTCTTTCATTGGAAACTAGTTCCTGTTAGGAACAAGTCAGGGTTAGGGTTAGGGTTAGGGTTAGGGTTAGGGTTAGGGTTAGGGTAGGGTTAGGGTTAGCGTTAGGGTCAGGGTTAGGGGGTTAGGATTAGGGTTAGGGTAAGGGTTAGGGGGTTATGGTTAGGGTTAGTGTTACGGTTAGGATTAGGGTTAGGGTAGGGGTAGGTTTAGGGTTAGGGTTAGCGTTAGGGTTTAGGATTAGGGTTAGGGTTAGAGTTATGGTTAGGGGGTTAGGGTTAGTGTTAGGGTTATATCACTTTTCAGTTTTCCTGTTATCATAATTGAACAGGTGACACGTATGTGAATTAGTTTACAAAGTTGTGCTTTTCGTTTCTGTTCTTTCAAGAAAAACGTGTTTCTTTGCCCTTAAAGTTTCAATATATCACTTTTCAGTTTTCCTGTTATAATAATTGAACAGGCAACACGTATGTGCATTAGTTTACAAAGGTATGCTTTGTGTTTCTGTTCTTTCAATGGAAACTTGTTTCTGTGCCATACAGTGCGAGATAAAACTTTTCAGTTTTCCTGTAGTCCTAATTGAGCCAGCGACACACATGTGATTTAGTTTAAAAGTAGTGCTTTTCGTTTATGTTCTTTCGTTGGAAACTTATTCCTGTTAGGAACAAGTCAGGGTTAGGGTTAGGGTTAAGGTTAGGGTTAGGGTAGGGTTAGGGTTAGCGTTAGGGGTTAGGATTAGGTTTGGGTTAGGGTTAGAGTTAGGGGGTTAGGGTTAGTGTTAGGGTTATATCACTTTTCAGTTTTCCTGTTATAATAATTGAACAGGCAACACGAATGTGAATTAGTTTACAAAGTTGTGCTTTGCGTTTCTGTTCTTTCCATGGAAAATTGTTTCTGTGCCATACACTGTGATATATCACTTTTCAGTTTTCCTGTATTCCTAATTGAGCGAGCGACACACATGTGATTTAGTTTACAAAGTAGTGCTTTGCTTTTCTGTTCTTTCATTCGAAAGTTGTTCCTGTGCTGTACAGTGCGATATTTCACTTTTCAGTTTTCTTGTTATAATAATTGAACGGGCGACAAGTATGTGAATTAGTTTACAAAGTTGTGCTTTATGTTTCTGTTCTTTCTATGGAAACTTGTTTCTGTGCCTTACACTGCGATATATCACTTTTCAGTTTTCCTGTATTACTAATTGAGCAAGCGACACACATGTGATTTAGTTTACAAGTAGTGCTTAGTTTTTCTCTTCTTTGGTTCAAAACTTGTTCCTGTTCTGTACACTGCGATATATCACATGTCAGTTTTCCTGTAGTCCTAATTGAGCTAGTGACACACATGTGATTTAGTTTGCAAAGTAGTGCTTTGCGTTTAGGTTCTTTTTCTTGGAAACTTGTTCCTGTTAGGGACAAGTTAGGGTTAAGGTTAGTGTTAGGGTTAGGGTTAGCATTAGGGTAGGGTTAGGTTTTAGGGTTAGGGTTAGCGTTAGGGATTAGGATTAGGGTTAGGGTTAGGGTTAAGGTAAGGGGGTTAGGGTTACGTTTAGGGTTATATCACTTTTCAGTTTTCCTGTTATAATAATTGAACGGGCGACACGTATGTGAATTAGTTTACAAAGTTGTGCTTTGCGTTTCTGTTCTTTCGATGGAAACGTGTTTCTGTGCCATATACTGGGATATATCACTTTTCAGTTTTCCTGTATTCCTAATTGAGCGAGAGCGAAACTCATGTGATTCTGTTTAAAAGTAGTGCTTTGCTTTTCTGTTCTTTCATTCGAAACTTGTTCCTGTGCTGTACATTGCAATATATCACTTTTCAGTTTTCCTATGATAATAATTGAACTGGTGACACGTATGTGAGTTAGTATACAAAGATGTGCTTTGCTTTTCTGTTCTTTCGATGGAAACTTGTTTCTGTGCTGTATAGTGTGATATATCACTTTTCAGTTTTCCTGTTTTCCTATTTGAGCGAGCGACACACATCTGATTCCGTTTAAATGTAGTGATTTGTTCTTCTGTTCTTTCATTCTAAACTTGTTCCTGTGCTGTACAGTGGGATACATCACTTTTCAATTATCCTGTATTTCTAATTTAGCAAATGACACACATGTGATTTAGTATACAGAGTAGTGCTTTGCGTTTATGTTCTTTCCTTGGAAACTTGAACAAGTTAGGGTTAGGGTTAGGGTTAGGGTTAGTGTTAGGGTTATGGTAGGTTTAGGGTTAGGGTTAGGGTTAGGGTTAGGGTAGGGTTAGGGTTAGAGTTAGGGTTAGGTTTAGGGGTTAGGGTTAGGGTTAGGGGGTTATGGTTAGGGTTATGTCACTTTTCAGTTTTCCTGTTATATTAATTAAACAGGCGACACATATGTGAATTAGTTTACAAAGTTGTGCTTTGCATTTCTGTTCTTTTGATGACAACTTGTTTCTTTGCCATAAAGTTCGATATATCACATTTCAGTTTTCCTGTATTCCTAATTGAGTGAGTGACACACATGTGATTCTGTTTAAAAGTAGTGCTTTGCTTTATGGTTCTTTCCTTGGGAACTTGTTCCTGTGCTTTACAGTGCGATATATCACTTTTCAGTTTTCCTGTTATAATAATTGAACAAGCGAAACACATGTGATTCCGTTTAAAAGTAGTGCTTTGCTTTTCTATTCTTTTCGTTGAAACTTCTTCCTGTGCTGTACAGTGCAATATATCACTTTTCAGTTTTCCTGTATTAATAATTGAACTGGCGACACATATGTGAATTAGTATACAAAGATGTGCTTTGCTTTTCTGTTCTTTCGATGGAAACTTGTTTCTGTGCTGTACAGTGAGATATATCACTTTTCAGTTTTCCTGTATTCATAATTGAGCGAGTGAAACACATGTGATTTACTTTACAGAGTAGTGTTTTGCATTTATGTTCTTTCTTTGAAACCTGTTAGGAACAATTTAACAATTTAGGGTTAGGGTTAGGGTTAGGTTAGGGTTAGGGTTAGGGTTAGGGTTAGGTTAGGTTTAGGGTTAGGGTAGGCTTAGGTTAGGTTAGGGTTAGGGTTAGGGTTAGGGGGTTAAGGGGTTAGGGTTAGGGTTAGGGTTAGGGTGTTAGGGTTAGGATTAGGCTTATATCACTTTTCAGTTTTCCTGTTATAATAATTGAACAGGCGACACACGAATGTGAAATAGTTTTCAAAGTTGTGCTTTGCGTTTCTGTTCTTTTTGAGAACCTTTTTCTTTACCATACATTTCGATATATTGCTTTTCAGTTTTCCTGTATTCCTATTTGAGCTAGCAACACACATGTGATTTAGTTTACAAAGTAGTGTGTTGTGTTTCTGTTCTTCTGATGGAAACTTGTTTCTGTGCTGTATAATGTGATATATCACTTTTGAGTTTTCCTGTTAATAATAATTGAATGGGCTACACGTATGTGAATTCGTTCACAAAAAGTTTTGCTTTTGCGTTTCTTTTCTTTCGATGGAAACTTGTTCCTGTGCTGTACAGTTCAATATATCACTTTTCAGTTTTCCTGTTATATTAATTAAACAGGCGACACGTATCTGAATTAGTTTAAAAAGTTGTGCTTTGCTATTCTGTTCTTTCGATGGAAACTTGTTTCTGTGCCTTACAGTGTAAGATAACACTTTTCAGTTTTCCTGTATTCCTAATTGAGTGAGCTACACACATGTGATTCCGTTTAAAAGTAGTGCTTTGCTTTTCTGTTCTTTCGTTCAAAACTTGTTCCTGTGCTTTACAGTGCGTTATATCACTTTTGAGTTTTTCTGTATTCCTAATTGAGCAAGTGGCACACGTGATTTATTTAACAAAGTAGTGCTTTGCGTTTCTGTTCTTTTGATGGAAACTTGTTCCTATGCTGTACAGTTCGATATATCACTTTTCAGTTTTCCAGTTATAATAATTGAATGGGCGACAGTTTAAAATGTGAATTAGTTTACAAAGTTGTGCTTTGCGTTTCTGTTCTTTCCATGGAAACTTGTTCCTGTCCTGTACAGTGGGTTATATCACTTTTCTTTTTTTTCCTGTATTCCTAATTGAGTGAGTGGCACACATGTGATTTAGTTTAAAATGTATTGCTTTGTGTTTATGTTTTTGTTGGAAAATTGCTCCTGTTATTAACAATTTATGGTTATGATTAGGGTTAGGTTTAGGGTTAGGGTTAGGGTATGGTTGCTTTGTGTTTATGTTTTTGTTGGAAAATTGTTCCTGTTATTAACAATTTATGGTTAGGGTTAGGGTTAGTGTTAGGGGTTTAGGGTTAGTGTTAGGGTTAGGGGCTTAGGGTTAGGGTTAGGTTAGGGTTCGGGGTTAGGGTTAGGGTTAGGTTTTAGAGTTAGGGTTAGGGTTAGGGGCTTAGGGTTAGGGTTATATCACTTTTCAGTTTTCCTGTTATAATAATTGAACAGGTGACAAAAACGTGAATTAGTTTACAAAGTTGTTCTTTGCGTTTCTGTTCTTTCGATGGAAACTTGTTCCTGTGCCATACAGTTCGATATATCACTTTTCAGTTTTCCTGTTTTCCTAATTGAGCAAGCGACACACATATGATTTAGTTTACAAAGTAGTGATTTGAGTTTCTCTTCTTCTGTTGGAAACTTGTTTCTGTACTGTACAGTTCAATATATCACTTTTCAGTATTCCTGTTATAATAATTGAAAGGAGACAGCTATGTGATTTACTTTATAAAGTTGTGCTTTCCGTTTCTGTTCATTTGATGGAAACTTGTTCTTATTAGGAACAAGTTAGCGTTAGGGTTAGGGTTAGGTTTAGGGTTAGGGTAGGGTTAGGGATAGGGTTAGGGGTTAGGGTTAGGGTTACGGTTAGGGTTTGGGTTAAGGGGTTATGGTTAGGTTTAGGGTTAGTGTTAGGGTTATATCACTTTTCACTTTTCCTGTTATAATAATTGAACAGGTGACACGTATGTGAATTAGTTTACAAAGTTGTGCTTTGCGTTTCTGTTCTTTCGATGGAAACTTGTTCCTGTGCTGTACAGTTCGATATATCACATTTCAGTTTTCCTGTATTCCTAATTGAGCGAGTGGCACACATGTGATTTAGTTAACAAAGTAGTGCTTTGCATTTATGTTCTTTCGTTGGAAACTTCTTCCTGTTAGGAACAAGTTAGGGTTAGGTTTAGGGTTAGGGTTAGGTATAGGTTAGGGTTAGGATTAGGGTTAGTGTTAGGTTTAGGGGTTAGGGTTAGGGTTAGGGTTAGGTTTAGGTGCTTAGGTTAGAGTTAGGGATATATCACTTTTCAGTTTTCCTGTTATAATAATTGAACAGGCTACAAGAATGTGAATTAGTTTACAAAGTTGTGCTTTGCGTTTCTTTTCTTTAGATGAAAATTTTTGTTTGCCGTACAATTCGATATATCGCTTTTCAGTTTTCCTGTATTCCTAATTGAGCAAGCGACACACATGTGAATTAGTTTACAAAGTAGGGCTTTGCTTTTCTGTTCTTTCGTTCGAAACTTGTTCCTGTGGTGTACACTGCTTTATATCACTTTTCAGTTTTCCTGTATTCCTAATTGAGCGAGTGGCATACATTTGATTTAGTTTAAAAAGTAGTGCTTTGCGTTTATGTTCTTTCGTTGGAAAATTTTTCCTGTTATGAACAAGTTAGGGTTAGGGTTAGGGTTAGGGCTAGGGACTTAAGGTTAGGGTTAGGGTTACGGTTAGGGGTTAGGGTTAGGGTTAGGGATAGAGTTAGGGTTAGGGTTAGGGGCTTAGTGTTAGGGTTAGGGTTATATCACTTTTCAGTTTTCCTGTTATAATAATTGAACAGGCGACAGAAATGTCAATTAGTTTACAAAGTTGTACTTTGTGTTTCTGTTCTTTTCGATGGAAACTTGTTCCTGTGCTGTACAGTTCGATATATCACTGTTCAGTTTTCCTGTATTCCTAATTGAGCGAGTGGCAAACATTTGATTTAATTTAAAAAGTAGTGCTTTGCGTTTATGTTCTTTAGTTGGAAAGTTGTTCCTGTTAGGAACAAGTTAGGATTAGGTTAGGTTTAGGGTTAGGTTAGGGTTAGGTTTAGGGTTAGGGATATGTTAGGGTTAGGGTTAGGGTTAGTGTTAGGGTTAGGGGTTACAGTTAGGGTTAGGGTTAGGTTTAGTGGCTTAGGTTTAGGGTTAGGGATATATAACATTTCAGTTTTCCTGTTATAATAATTGAACAGGCTACACGAATGTGAATTAGTTTACAAAGTTGTGCTTTGCGTTTTTTTCTTTAGATGAAAACTTGTTTCTTTGCCCGTACATTTCGATATATCGCTTTTCAGTTTTCCTGTATTCCTAATTGAGCGAGAGCGACACACATGTGAATTATTTTACAAAGTAGTGCTTTGCGTTTATGTTCTTCGTTGGAAAATTGTTCCTGTTATTAACAAGTTATGGTTAGGTTAGGGTTAGGGTTAGGGTTAGGGTTAGGTTAGGGTTAGGGTTAGGTTAGGTTTAGGGTTAGGTGTTGGGTTAGGGTTATGGTTAGGGTTAGTGTAGGGTTAGGGTTAGGGTTATGGTTAGGGTTAGTGTTAGGGGCTTAGGGTTAGGGTTAGGGTTAGGTTTAGGGTTAGGGTTAGGGTTAGGGGCTTAGGGTTAGGTTTAGGGTTATATCACTTTTCAATTTTCCTGTTATAATAATTGAAGAGGCGACACGATTGTGAATTAGTTTACAAAGTTGTGCTTTATGCGTTTCTGTTCTTTCAATGAAAACTTGTTTCTTTGCCGTACATTTCGATATATCGCTTTTCAGTTTTCCTGTATTCCTAAATGTGTGAGTGGCACACATGTGATTTAGTTTACAAAGTAGTGCTTTGTGTTTATGTTCTTTCGTTAGAAACTTTTTCCTGTTAGGAACAAGTTAGGGTTAGGTTTAGGGTTAGGGTTAGGGTTAGGGTTAGTGTTAGGGTTAGGGGTTAAGTTTAGGGTTAGGTTTAGGTTCAGGAGCTTAGGGTTAGGGTTAGGGATATATCACTTTTCAGTTTTCCTGTTATAATAATTGAACGGGCGACACGTATGTGAATTAGTTTACAAAGTTGTGCTTTGCGTTTCTGTTCTTTCGATGGAAACGTGTTTCTGTGCCATATACTGGGATATATCACTTTTCAGTTTTCCTGTATTCCTAATTGAGCGAGCGAAACTCATGTGATTCTGTTTAAAAGTAGTGCTTTGCTTTTCTGTTCTTTCATTCGAAACTTGTTCCTGTGCTGTACATTGCAATATATCACTTTTCAGTTTTCCTATGATAATAATTGAACTGGTGACACGTATGTGAGTTAGTATACAAAGATGTGCTTTGCTTTTCTGTTCTTTTCGATGGAAACTTGTTTCTGTGCTGTATAGTGTGATATATCACTTTTCAGTTTTCCTGTTTTCCTATTTGAGCGAGCGACACACATCTGATTCCGTTTAAATGTAGTGATTTGTTCTTCTGTTCTTTCATTCTAAACTTGTTCCTGTGCTGTACAGTGGGATACATCACTTTTCAATTATCCTGTATTTCTAATTTAGCAAATGACACACATGTGATTTAGTTTACAGAGTAGTGCTTTGCGTTTATGTTCTTTCCTTGGAAACTTGAACAAGTTAGGGTTAGGGTTAGGGTTAGGGTTAGGGTTAGTGTTAGGGTTATGGTAGGTTTAGGGTTAGGGTTAGGGTTAGGGTTAGGGTAGGGTTAGGGTTAGAGTTAGGGTTAGGTTTAGGGGTTAGGGTTAGGGTTAGGGGTTATGGTTAGGGTTATGTCACTTTTCAGTTTTCCTGTTATATTAATTAAACAGGCGACACATATGTGAATTAGTTTACAAAGTTGTGCTTTGCATTTCTGTTCTTTTGATGACAACTTGTTTCTTTGCCATAAAGTTCGATATATCACATTTCAGTTTTCCTGTATTCCTAATTGAGTGAGTGACACACATGTGATTCTGTTTAAAAGTAGTGCTTTGCTTTATGGTTCTTTCCTTGGGAACTTGTTCCTGTGCTTTACAGTGCGATATATCACTTTTCAGTTTTCCTGTTATAATAATTGAACAAGGTTTAAACACATGTGATTCCGTTTAAAAGTAGTGCTTTGCTTTTCTATTCTTTTTCGTTGGAAAACTTCTTCCTGTGCTGTACAGTGCAATATATCACTTTTCAGTTTTCCTGTATTAATAATTGAACTGGCGACACATATGTGAATTAGTATACAAAGATGTGCTTTGCTTTTCTGTTCTTTCGATGGAAACTTGTTTCTGTGCTGTACAGTGAGATATATCACTTTTCAGTTTTCCTGTATTCATAATTGAGCTGAGTGAAACACATGTGATTTACTTTACAGAGTAGTGTTTTGCATTTATGTTCTTTCTTTGAAAACCTGTTAGGAACAATTTAGGGTTAGGTTAGGGTTAGGGTTAGGGTTAGGGTTAGGGTTAGGGTTAGGTTTAGGGTTAGGTAGGCTTAGGGTTAGGGTTAGGGTTAGGTTAGGGTAAGGGGTTAGGGTTAGGGTTAGGGTGTTAGGGTTAGGATTAGGCTTATATCACTTTTCAGTTTTCCTGTTATAATAATTGAACAAATGACACGAATGTGAAATAGTTTTCAAAGTTGTGCTTTGTGTTTCTGTTCTTTGGAGAACCTTTTTTCTTTACCATACATTTCGATATATTGCTTTTCAGTTTTCCGGTATTCCTATTTGAGCTAGCAACACACATGTGATTTAGTTTACAAAGTAGTGTGTTGTGTTTCTGTTCTTCTGATGGAAACTTGTTTCTGTGCTGTATAATGTGATATATCACTTTTGAGTTTTCCTGTTAATAATAATTGAATGGGCTACACGTATGTGAATTCGTTCACAAAGTTTTGCTTTTGCGTTTCTTTTCTTTTCGATGGAAACTTGGGTTCTGTGCTGTACAGTTCAATATATCACTTTTCAGTTTTCCTGTTATATTAATTAAACAGGTGACACGTATCTGAATTAGTTTAAAAAGTTGTGCTTTGCTATTCTGTTCTTTCGATGGAAACTTGTTTCTGTGCCTTACAGTGTAAGATAACACTTTTCAGTTTTCCTGTATTCCTAATTGAGTGAGCTACACACATGTGATTCCGTTTAAAAGTAGTGCTTTGCTTTTCTGTTCTTTCGTTCAAAACTTGTTCCTGTGCTTTACAGTGCGTTATATCACTTTTGAGTTTTTCTGTATTCCTAATTGAGCAAGTGGCACACGTGATTTATTTAACAAAGTAGTGCTTTTTGCGTTTCTGTTCTTTTGATGGAAACTTGTTCCTATGCTGTACAGTTCGATATATCACTTTTCAGTTTTCCAGTTATAATAATTGAATGGGAAACACGTATGTGAATTAGTTTACAAAGTTGTGCTTTTGCGTTTCTGTTCTTTCCATGGAAACTTGTTCCTGTCCTGTACAGTGGGTTATATCACTTTTCAGTTTTTTTCCTGTATTCCTAATTGAGTGAGTGGCACACATGTGATTTAGTTTAAAATGTATTGCTTTGTGTTTATGTTTTTGTTGGAAAATTGCTCCTGTTATTAACAATTTATGGTTATGATTAGGTTAGGTTTAGGGTTAGGGTTAGGTAGGGTTAGGGTTACGGTTAGTGTTAGGGGTTAGGTTAGTGTTAGGGTTAGGGGCTTAGGTTAGGGTTAGGGTTACGGCAACACACATGGGGTTAGGGTTAGGGTTAGGTTTAGAGTTAGGGTTAGGGTTAGGGGCTTAGGGTTAGGGTTATATCACTTTTCAGTTTTCCTGTTATAATAATTGAACAGGTGACAAAAACGTGAATTAGTTTACAAAGTTGTTCTTTGCGTTTCTGTTCTTTCGATGGAAACTTGTTCCTGTGCCATACAGTTCGATATATCACTTTTCAGTTTTCCTGTTTTCCTAATTAAACAGGCGACACACATATGATTTAGTTTACAAAGTAGTGATTTGAGTTTCTCTTCTTCTGTTGGAAACTTGTTTCTGTACTGTACAGTTCAATATATCACTTTTCAGTATTCCTGTTATAATAATTGAAAGGGAGACAGCTATGTGATTTACTTTATAAAGTTGTGCTTTCCGTTTCTGTTCATTTGATGGAAACTTGTTCTTATTAGGAACAAGTTAGCGTTAGGGTTAGGGTTAGGTTTAGGGTTAGGGTAGGGTTAGGGATAGGGTTAGGGGTTAGGGTTACGGTTAGGGTTGGGTTAAGGGGTTATGGTTAGGTTTAGGGTTAGTGTTAGGTTATATCACTTTTCACTTTTCCTGTTATAATAATTGAACAGGTGACACGTATGTGAATTAGTTTACAAAGTTGTGCTTTGCGTTTCTGTTCTTTCGATGGAAACTTGTTCCTGTGCTGTACAGTTCGATATATCACATTTCAGTTTTCCTGTATTCCTAATTGAGCGAGTGGCACACATGTGATTTAGTTAACAAAGTAGTGCTTTGCATTTATGTTCTTTCGTTGGAAACTTCTTCCTGTTAGGAACAAGTTAGGGTTAGGTTTTAGGTTAGGGTTAGGTAGGTTAGGTTAGGGTTAGGATTAGGGTTAGTGTTAGGTTTTAGGGGGGTTAGGGTTAGGGTTAGGGTTAGGTTTAGGTGCTTAGGTTAGAGTTAGGGATATATCACTTTTCAGTTTTCCTGTTATAATAATTGAACAGGCTACAAGAATGTGAATTAGTTTACAAAGTTGTGCTTTGCGTTTCTTTTCTTTAGATGAAAATTTTTGTTTGCCGTACAATTCGATATATCGCTTTTCAGTTTTCCTGTATTCCTAATTGAGCAAGCGACACACATGTGAATTAGTTTACAAAGTAGGGCTTTGCTTTTCTGTTCTTTCTGTTGAAACTTGTTCCTGTGGTGTACACTGCTTTATATCACTTTTCAGTTTTCCTGTATTCCTAATTGAGCGAGTGGCATACATTTGATTTAGTTTAAAAAGTAGTGCTTTGCGTTTATGTTCTTTCGTTGGAAAATTTTTCCTGTTATGAACAAGTTAGGGTTAGGGTTAGGGTTAGGGTTAGGGTTAGGGACTTAAGGTTAGGGTTAGGGTTAGGGGTTAGGGTTAGGGGTTAGGGTTAGGGTTAGGGTTAGAGTTAGGGTTAGGGTTAGGGCTTAGTGTTAGGGTTAGGGTTATATCACTTTTCAGTTTTCCTGTTATAATAATTGAACAGGCGACAGAAATGTCAATTAGTTTACAAAGTTGTACTTTGTGTTTCTGTTCTTTCGATGGAAACTTGTTCCTGTGCTGTACAGTTCGATATATCACTGTTCAGTTTTCCTGTATTCCTAATTGAGCGAGTGGCAAACATTTGATTTAATTTAAAAGTAGTGCTTTGCGTTTATGTTCTTTAGTTGGAAAGTTGTTCCTGTTAGGAACAAGTTAGGATTAGGTTAGGTTTAGGGTTAGGTTAGGGTTAGAGGTTTAGGGTTAGGGATATGTTAGGGTTAGGGTTAGGGTTAGTGTTAGGGTTTAGGGGTTAGGGTTAGGGTTAGGGTTAGGTTTAGTGGCTTAGGTTTAGGGTTAGGGATATATAACATTTCAGTTTTCCTGTTATAATAATTGAACAGGCTACACGAATGTGAATTAGTTTACAAAGTTGTGCTTTGCGTTTTTTTTCTTTAGATGAAAACTTGTTTCTTTGCCGTACATTTCGATATATCTTTTCAGTTTTCCTGTATTCCTAATTGAGCAAGCGACACACATGTGAATTATTTTACAAAGTAGTGCTTTGCTTTTATGTTCTTTCGTTGGAAAATTGTTCCTGTTATTAACACTGCTTTATATCACTTTTCAGTTTTCCTGTATTCCTAATTGAGTTAGTGGCATACATTTGATTTAGTTTAAAAAGTAGTGCTTTAGGTTTATGTTCTTTCGTTGGAAAATTTTTTCCTGTTATGAACAAGTTAGGGTTAGGGTTAGGGTTAGGGTTAGGGTTAGGGGTTAGGTTAGTGTTAGGGTTAGGGTTAGGGGTTAGGGTTAGGGTTAGGGTTAGGTTAGGGTTAGGGTTAGGGGCTTAGTGTTAGGGTTAGGGTTATATCACTTTTCAGTTTTCCTGTTATAATAATTGAACAGGCGACAGAAATGTCAATTAGTTTACAAAGTTGTACTTTGTGTTTCTGTTCTTTCAATGAAAACTTGTTTCTTTGCTGTACAGTTGATATGATTTCAGTTTTCCTGTATTCCTAATTGAGTGAGTGGCAAACATTTGATTTAATTTAAAAAGTAGTGCTTTGTGTTTATGTTCTTTAGTTGGAAAACTTGTTCCTGTTAGGAACAAGTTAGGATTAGGGTTAGGTTTAGGGTTAGGTTAGGGTTAGGTTTAGGGTTAGGGATATGTTAGGGTTAGGGTTAGGGTTAGTGTTAGGGTTAGGGTTTAGGTTAGGGTTAGGGTTAGGTTTAGTGGCTTAGGTTGTTAGGGATATATAACATTTCAGTTTTCCTGTTATAATAATTGAACAGGCTACACGAATGTGAATTAGTTTACAAAGTTGTGCTTTGCTTTTTTTTCTTTAGATGAAAACTTGTTTCTTTGTGTGTACAGTTTGATATATCACTTTTCAGTTTTTCCTGTATTCCTAATTGAATTTGAGTGACACACATGTGATTTATTTTACAAAGTAGTGCTTTGCGTTTATGTTCTTTTTTGGAAAATTGTTTCTAACAAGTTATTGCTGTTGTTAGGTTAGGGTTAGGTGTTGGGTTGGGTTTCAGTTTTTAGGGTTAGTGTTAGGTTAGGGTTAGGGTTACACACATTGATGTTATTTTAATGTAGTGTTTTGTTAGGGTTCTGTTCTTTCATTCTAAGGGGCTTAGGGTGCTGTACAGTGGGATACATCACTTTTCAGTTATCCTGTAATTCTAATTTAGCAAGTGAAACACATGTGATTTAGTTTACAAAGTAGTCCTTTGCGTTTATGGTCTTTCCTTGGAAACTTGTTCCTGTTAGGAACAAGTTAGGGTTAGGGTTAGGGTTAGGGTTAGGGTAGGGTTAGGTTTAGGGTTAGGGTTTAGGGTTAGGTTAGGGTTAGGGTTAGGGTTAGGGTTTAGGGTTAGGGTTATATCACTTTTCTGTTTTCCTGTTATAATAATTGAACAAGCGACACGTATGTGAATTAGTTTACAAAGTTGTGCTTTGCGTTTCTGTTCTTTCGATGAAAAATTGTTTCTTTTTGTACAGTTTGATATATCACTTTTCAGTTTTCCTGTATTACTAATTGAGAGAGCAACACACATGTGATTTAGTTTACAAAGTAGTGCTTTGCATTTCTGGTCTTCTTTTGGAAACTTGTTTCTGTGCCTTACAGTGCGATATATCACTTTTCAGTTTTCCTGTATTCCTATTTGAGCTGAGGCGACACACATGTGATTCCATTTAAAAGTAGTGATTTGTTCTTCTGTTCTTTCATTCTAAACTTATTAATGTGCTGTACAGTGCGATATATCACTTTTCAGTTTTCCTGTATTTCTAATTTAGCGAGTGACACACATGTGATTTAGTTTACGAAGTAGTGCTTTGCGTTTATGGTCTTTCCTTGGAAACTTGTTCCTCTTAGGAACAAGTTAGAGTTAGGGTTAGGGTTAGGATTAGGGTTAGGGTTAGTGTTAGGGTTAGGGTTAGGGTTAGGTTAGGGGTTAGGGTTAGGGTTAGGGATAGGGTTAGGTTGTTAGGGTTAGGGTTAGTCTTATATCACTTTTCAGTTTTCCTGTTTTAATAATTGAACAGGCGACACCTATGTGAATTAGTTTACAAATTTGTGCTTTGCGTTTCGGTTCTTTCAATGAAAACTTGTTTCTTTGTACAGTTCGATATATCACTTTTCAGTTTTCCTGTATTACTAATTGAGAGAGCAACACACATGTGATTTAGTTTACAAAGTAGTGCTTTGCATTTCTGTTCTTCTTTTGGAAACTTGTTTCTGTGCTGTACAGTGTGATATATCACTTTTCAGTTTTCCTGTTATATAATAATTGAACAGGCAACACGATGGAAACTTGTGCATTAGTTTGAGATAAAAATTTCAGTTTTCCTGTATTTATTGAGCAAGCGACACAATTGTGATTTGTTAGTGTTAGGGTTATGGTTAGGGTTGTTAGGGTTTTTCTATTCTTCAGTTCGATGGAAACTTGTTTCTGTGAATTAGTTTACAGTTGTGCTATGCGTTTCTGTGAGATGATAAACTTTTCAGTTTTCCTTGTTCCTAATTTGACAAACATGTGATTTCCTGTACTTTCCTATTCTTTTTGAGAAAATCATTCCTGTGCTGTACACACATCACTTTTCAGTTTCTGTTTAGCAAGTATGTGATTTTTTTTTGCTTTTTTTTCTGTTTTTGTTTGAAACTTGTTCCTGTGCTGTACATTGCGATATATCACTTTTCAGTTTTCCTGTATTCCTAATTGAGCGAGCGACACAATTGTGATTTAGTTTACAAAGTATTGCTAGGTTCGTTTATGTACTTTCTTTGGAAACTTGTTCCTAGTGTAGGGTTAAGATTAGGATAGGTTAGGGTTAGGGTTAGGTTAGGGGTTAGGGTCAGGGTTAGGGTTAGGTTAGGGGTTAGGTTAAGGTTAGGGTTAGGGTTATATCACTTTTCAGTTTTCCTGTTATAATAATTGAACAGGCAACACCTATGTTAATTAGTTTACAAAGTTGTGCTATGCGTTTCTGTTCTTTTCGATGAAAACTTGTTTTTTTGCCTTACAGTTCGATATATCACTTTTCAGTTTTCCTTTGTTCCTAATTGAGCGAGTGACAAACATGTGATTTATTTTACAATGTAGTGCTTTGCTTTTCTATTTTTTTGTTGAAAATTGTTCCTGTGCTGAACAGTGCGATATATCACTTTTCAGTTTTCCTGTTATCCTAATTGAGCAAGTGACACACATGTGATTTAGTTTACAATGCAATGCTTTTCTTTTCTGTTCTTTTGTTTGAAACTTTTTCCTGTGCTGTACATTGCGATATATCACTTTTCAGTTTTCCTGTTATAATAATTGAACAGGCAACACACATGTGATTTAGTTTACAAAGTTGTGCTTTATATTCGTTCATTGAAACTTGTTTTTTGTTGGAAACTTGTATCTGTTAGGGATATTGTTAGAATGCGATTAGGGTTAGGTTAGGGTTAGTGTTAGGGGTTAGGGTTAGATTAGGGTTTAGGCTATTCACTTTTCAGTTTTAGGGTATAGGGGTTAGGGTCATGTGAATTAGTTAGTTGGCTTTAAGGTTCTGGGGTTTTGATGGAAACTTGTTTAGGGTTAGGGTTATATCACTTTTCAGTTTTCCTGTTATAATAATTGAACAGGCAACACACATGTGATTTAGTTTTCAAAGTTGTGCTTTACTTTTCTGTTCTTTCATTGAAAACTTGTTTCTTTGCTGTATAGTTCGATATATCACTTTTCAGTTTTCTTGTATTCCTAAATGAGTGAGTGACACATATGTGATTTATTTTACAATGTAGTGCTTTGCTTTTCTGTTTTTCTGTTGGAAACTTGTTCCTGTGCTGAACAGTGCGATATATCACTTTTCAGTTTTCCTGTTATAATAATTGAACAGGTGACATGTATGTTAATTAGTTTACAAAGTTGTGCTTTGCTTTTCTGTTCTTTTCGTTGAAAACTTTTTTTGTGCTCTACAGTTTGATATATCACTTTTCAGTTTTCCTGTTATAATAATTGAGCCAGCGACACACATGTGATTTAGTTTACAAAGTTGTGCTTTGCCTTTATGTTCTTTTCATTGGAAACTTGTTCCTGTTAGGAACAAGTTAGGGTTAGTGTTAGGGTTAGGGTTAGGGTTAAGGTTAGAGTTAGGGAGGGTTAGGGTTGAGTTAGGGTTAGGGTTAGGGTTAGGGGGTTAGGGTTAGGGTTAGGGGGTTAGTGTTAGGGATGTGATTAGGGATAGGGTTATAACACTTTTCAGTTTTCGTGTTATAATAATTGAACAGGCGTCACGTATGTTAATTAGTTTACAAAGTTGTGCTTTGCTTTTATGTTCTTTCAATGGAAACTTGTTTCTGTGCCCTACAGTGTGAGATAACACTTTTCAGTTTTCCTGTATTCCTAATAGAGCAAGCGACACATATGTGATTCAGTTTACAAAGGAGTGCTTTGCTTTTCTGTTCTTTCATTGGAAACTTGTTCCTGTGCTGTACAGTGTGATATATCACTTTTCAGTTTTCCTGTATTCCTATTTGAGCGAGCTACACACATGTGATTTAGTTTACAAAGTAGTGCTTTGTGTTTATGTTCTTTCGTTGGAAACATGTTTCTGTGCTGTACAGTGTGATATATCACTTTTCAGTTTTCCTGTTATAATAATTGAACAGGTGACACGTATGTGAAGTAGTTTACAAAGTTGTGCTTTGCGTTTCTGTTCTTATGATGGAAACTTGTTCCTGTGCTGTACAGTGTGATATATCACATTTCAGTTTTCCTGTTAAAATAATGAATGGGCGACACATATGTGAATCACCTTATAAAGTTGGGCTTTGTGTTTCTGTTCTTTCAATGGAAACTTGTTTCTGTGCCTTACACTGCGAGATAACACCTTTCAGTTTTCCTGCATTCCTATTTGAGGAAGCGACACACATGTGATTCAGTTTACAATGTAGTGCTTTCCGTTTCTGTTCTTCTGTTGGAAACTTGTTCTGTGCTGTACAGTGCGATATATCACTTTTCAGTTTTCCTGTTATAATTGAACGGGTGACACGCATGTGAATTCGTTTACAATGTTGTGCTTTGCATTTGTGTTCTTTCATTGGAAACTTGTTTCTGTGCTGTAGACTGTGATATATCACTTTCCAGTTTTCCTGTTATAATAATTGAAAGGGTGACACATAAGTGAATTAATTTACAACATTGTGCTTTGCATTTCTGTTCTTTCGTTGGAATCTTGTTTCTGTGCTGTACAGTGGGAGATATCACTTTAAGTTTTCCTGTATACCTAATTAAGCGGGCAACACATATGTGAATTAGTTTACAATGTTGAGCTCTGCTTATCTGTTCTTTTGTTGGAAACTTTTTTCTGTGTGGTACAGTGCGAGATAACATTTTTCGATTTCCCTGTATTCATAATTGATCGAGCGACACACATGTGATTTAGTTTACAATGTAATGCTTTGCGTTTCTGTTCTTTCGTTGGAAACTTGTTACTGTGCTGTGCAGTGCGAGATATCACTTTTAAGTTTTGTCGTATTCGTAATTGTGTGAGCGACACACATGTGATTTAGTTTACAACATAGTGCTTAGCTTTATTGTTTATTTGTTGGAATCTTGTTCCTGTGCTGTAGAGTCGAGATATCACTTTTTAGTTTTCCTGTATTCCTAATTGAGCGGGCAAATGTATGTGAATTAGTTTACAATGTTGTGCTTAGCTTTACTGTTCGTTTGTTGGAAACTTGTGGCTTTGCTGTAGAGTGTGACATATCACTTTTCAGTTTTCCCTGTTATCCTAATTGAGCGGGCGACACTTATGTGAATTATTTTACAGTGTTGTGGTTTTCGTTTCTGTTCTTTTGTTAGAAACTTGTTTCTGTGCTATATAGTGTGATATATCACTTTTCAGTGTTCCTGTTACAATAATTGAACAGGTGACAAGTATGTGAATTAGTTTACAATGTTGTGCTTTGCCCTTGTGATATTTTTTGGAAACTTGTTTCTGTGAAGTACAGTGCGAGATGTCACTTTACAATTTTCCTGTATACCTAATTGAGCGGGCAACACGTATGTATATTAGTTTATTATGTTGAGCTCTGCGTTTCTCTTTTTTCATTATAAACTGTTTCTGTGCCATACAGTGCGAGATAACACTTTTCAGTTTTCCTGTATTCCTAATTGAACGAGGGACACACATGTGATTTAGCTTGCAACGTAGTGCTTTGCGTTTCTGTTCTGTTAGAGCAGCACCAATTCACTGCATGGCGTCCTGGGAGGATGCTTGCTGGGTGGGTAGTTATCTCACACAGCTGCTCTCAGTGCAGGCCAGAATGGAATATGGCTTCCCCATGCTGGCTTAGGGTACTTCTTCAGCTGACTCTCTTTACTTATTCTCCAGAGCTGGCATCTGTTCCTAAACCACTGTTGTGCTAATGAAGCTTCCCGTTGCATCCTCGCGCCCTGCTCCCATTTGGCAGGTACCCTAGAAGCAAGTTTCATCTGCATGGGATTTCAAAGCTTGCCCTGTGGTCCAGCTGAGGCCAGAGCTGCCCAGAGAGGAGTAGCCTGAGCACAGGCTCCAGGCTGGGATTTTTCCCCTAATTTGTGCCCTTCACTAAGCACCCTGGTATATGTGTGTTTATTTGGGGGCAGGGTACACACGTGCCCCTAAGTAGAGGCCAGAGAACAGCCTGTGGGTGTTGTTCCTCTCTTTCTTTTTTTTTTAATTTTTATTTAACTTTTATTAATTACACTTTATTCCTTTTGTATCCCCCATAAGCCCCTCCCTCCTCTTCTCCCAGTTCCTCCCTCCCCCCTTTCTGCATGCATGCCTCTCCTCACATCCACTGATATGGGAGGTCCTCCTCTCTTTCTTTCTGATCTTTTTTTCTTCTCAATGCAGTTCATTCAGGAACCTTGAACAATCTTCTGACCCTGGGGAAAGCTAGCCCACAGCTTAAAATAGCCTCTGGGTAGCCAAACCCCAGCGTGCCTCATGGGCAATGCAGATAGGTCCACATACATGGAAGCAAGCCAGATCCTCAGCCTTAGCCAAATATGGAGTTGTTTGTGACAGAGAGCACTCACCATCGGGAAGGTGGAAGGCGGAAACCAGTTCCATCTTTAAGGCACGGCATTCCGCAGCTCTCTACAGTTCCCCCTTTTTGTTTTAGACGCATCAGGCAAGAGTAGAGGTCTGATCTCTGATATTAGAAATAAATTGGGACTTTGTACCAATGTTTATGTAGGTGTCATCCACCCAAAGAGCATCAGACCCATCCGATACCTTTTTCTCAGAGGGGGGACCTGGGGCATCAACCCGCAGGCAATCAGACATGCTCTTCTCTGGGTCCAAAGCGGCTGACCATGAGTGCAGTGCTTAGCCTCGCATCCTGAGCATAACATTTTAGCTTTTTATAGTAGCCAACCATGCTTGGGGAGAATGTCCTGCTTCAATGTCTGTAAAGGCCTGAATGATCATGGCTGCATTACGCTGTTGTGAGACTCTAATCTTGCATATATACCACAGGCAAACCAAGGAGACCAACACCAGAGGCCTGCTAATGCTCCCATGCCCGCCCATTCCTTCAGATGATTCATGGCTGCAGCAATCCATGATGATAATCCTGTGGCTAGTCCTGTGTCCACTCTGGTAGAATTTGCCGTAACAATGGCTACTCTCAGCTGCTCTATCATAGTATCGAATTCTTCAGTACAATTACCTAAATTATACCTAGACAATTGTTTAGACAGATTTGCAGAATGGGAAAAATTCTCATATTGTATGCTAGTGACACAAAGTCCAGCATACTTCCATTGACAGCCAAGTTGAGCGATTTGCCATAGGGTATCAATTTGCTCCTGCACGAGGTCAATCCTCTGATTGAACACCATCAAGTCGCCTTTTAGTTGAGCATTAATTCCTTTTTGTACATCTAAAGCATGAGCTACATTGGCTAAAAGATTATTTAGGGTCTGAGCAGTCTGCATAGTATGACTCATGGCTAATGCCGTGGTGGTAGCTCCACCAGCCGCCAATGAGATGGCAGTAACAATGGCTGCTGTAATTCCAAGATCCCTTTTCTACGCTGGAGATCAAACTCAGGTCACAGCAAAGCACTCTACAGTGAGTGCCCTGACCCTCTGAGCATCTCACCAGCCCAACCCTGTGTGTGTGTTTCCTAATTGGCTCTTAGGTGTTGACAACAGAAGCCACACACTAGAAGGACATTTTATTGTAGGAGCTGGTTGTTTAGTGCATAATCATCATGGCAAGAAGCATGGTGGCATGCAAGCAGGCATGAGGCTGGAGAAGGAGTTGAGAGTTCTACATCTTAATCCACACTCAGCAGAAGGACTGTTTTCTGCAGGCAGCCAGGAGGAGGCTCTGATTCCACACTGGGTGGAGCTTCAGCATAGGAGACCTTAAACCCACTGACACAGTGACAGACTTATTCAAACAAGGCCACACCTACTCCAACAGGGCCAGACCTCCTAAAGTGCCATTCCCTGTGAGCCAAGCATTCAACCACGAGTCTGTGGGAGCCATTCCTATTCGAACCACCACAGAAGGGACTCGGGGGAGCAGGGTACAATCAATTTTCTGGTGTGGGGCCTTTTAATGGACCTATGGCAAAACCTGGGTGTGCCGGCTAGTTTTATGTCAACTTGATGCAAGCTAAATTCATCTGAGAGGAGGAACCCTCAATTGAGAATATGCCTGCACTAAGACTGAGCTGTAGGTAAACCTGTAGGACATTTTCTTCCTGATTGTTGTGACAGGGCCCAGCCCATTGTGGTTGGTGCCACCCCTGGGCTAGTGATCCTGCATGCTCTAAGAAAGCAGGATGAGCAATCTGGAAGGAGAAGCTAGCAAGCTATATTCCTTCATGACCTCTACATCGGCCTCTGCCTCCTACCATGACTTCCTGCAATGATGAACAGTGATGTGGAAGCATAAGGCAAATCAATCTCTTCTTCTCCAAGTCACTTTTGTCATGGTGTTTCCTCACAGCATAGTAACACTGAGGCACAGGAGTTAGCAATGGGGGTAGTGGGTTGGAGGGTGGGAGGTGAAGGGTTAAGAGGGGGCTGGGAATAGGGATTGCTAGTAAATTCAGTTGGCCCAAATCAGGTTCCCACTATCAGTCACTTAGTCACATACAGCCTTTAGGCAGGGGTTCATTAGGGGATGACAAAGAAACAGGACTCTCTTCTGGCATCCTGGCCTCCAGCAAAAGAAATCTGAGGACTGCTGCTTTGGGGTCCCTGCCCTACCTGAGCATTTTCTCTCTCCTGTTCTCCTGGTGAGTGTGATACCAGCAAGGGCCCTCCCTAGAGTCTGACCTCCCTGGGTCTCCTGGGTGGTGATGTCAGCTGCTGCTATGCCTGGTCCCTGAGTCTCCAGCCACACTGACATCAGCCCTGTTGTCTTGGGCTCTGTGGTTGCCTGAGACATTTTTCCATGATTGAAATCCATATTTGAGAGTCCATTTCTCCCTCAAAATCTCGTCCCATGTGGGGCAACTTTTCTCTGTCTCACCCTGACATCTGTCCCTAAATTATAAGCTCCACTCAGTACTTTGCTCCACTAAAAAACTGCCTGGAATCTCTGACATGGGAGTTTAAACTGGGAAACACTGGGGATTAAAAACAACAACAATAGGTTCCCTGGCGATCTTTGTGAGACTGTAAGAGGGAAATTTTGAGCAGGAAGAAAATAGGACACATTGTTAACGTTTCCAATATCTGACCTTGGCAAGGCTGTCCCTGTTTAGTGCTGGAGGTTCAAAGTGCTTTCTGAGATTATTTCTCTGCCCTAATTACTGCTGCATTTCCTAGGATCTGTAGAGATGTGTCTTTTGGTATGCTTATCAGCTGGGGGCTGGCAGTCCCATGTAGCTTCAGGATGGGGCTGCTCAAGGTAAATCAGTTAGGACTTTCAGCCAATCCCAGGGGAGCAGGCAAAGGTCTAAAGACGAGCTGATCTTTAGCAAACAATGTAATAAAGCCTCCATAAAACCCAACAGGACAGGTTATTATGGGAGCAGCCAGGTACTGAACACACAGTAATTCCTGGTTAAGTTCTATGTCTGCAGCTACAGAGGGGATTAGACACACTCCTCCACAGCTTCTTCCACCCCTGGCGTAAGGCAACCAGAGTGATAAACTTATAACCTGGGTTGTAACTTCACTAAGCAGCTGAACTCCTACTGTGTGGCAACCCGGAGGTGGAGCAGTACAGCAAGATCAGCTGCCTGCCAATCAGGCACAGAGCAACCCTAGCTATACCTTGATATATCTTGAACCATCCCTAAACCGCTTCAATCAAAGATTCCTCCCTGTGAAAGCTGGCTGTCGTGTGCCAGCCTCTCCCACTGCAAATGACAAGGGCGACCACAAGGTATTGCATCTGAAATCTGTCCTAACGCTTCTCTATTAAGCCTGAAAAGAATCTTTATTATTTAAAAACAGTTAGTGACCAGTTGCTGGGAGGCCCCAAAACTTGTTTTGAAACATCCAGTGCTAAGGAACTGGAGAGCTGGCTCAGCAGTTAAGTGCACTCACAGCTTTTGCAGAGGACCCAGGTGCCCTTCTCAGAATCCATATGACGGCTCAAAACCATCTGTTCCTCCAGTTTCAGAGAATCTAGCACTTTCTCTGGCCTTCACAGGCACCGTGCATGCACATGGTACGTATACATACAGACAGACCCCTCTATGATATGGCTAAGGGAAAAGTGTTTATTGTGCATAGGAGAAAAGAATATCCAGAGGCATCTGGAAGAGTCCAAAACACAGAGAAAGTAGTAGATTGAACATGGCCAGCAGAATGGACCTGTCAGGGATAGAAGCAAGAGCAGAGAGGAAAAAAATAGAGGGGAGAGGGGAGAGACAGAAAGGAAGACAGAGACAGAGGCAGACAGGCAGACAGAAAGACAGAAAGTAGCCAAAGTAGCAGGGTTATAAGGAGGATGAGTGGTGGAGGGGAGGGAAGCCTGTGAGCTGAAAGGAGTTTAGGGGAGGGGAGGAGGTGAGAAAGACTAGGGAATACATGGCCTTTGAAATGTGTAACAGGTACTGTTAGGCCCAGCAAGAGCCTAAATATAAGAAGGTATGAAGAGAACTCAGGAAACTAATCACCCATCATTCAAAAATGCAAGAGACTCTACTTGTCCATTGTACAATGGGGTCACCCCTGCTGGTCAGCTAGGAGTGGCACCAGGAGACAAAGACCTTGGGGTTTTAAAAGACACAAGGCAGGAATCTCCTGGGGTTGCCTTCTTGGCCATTTAGGGTTGGAGGAAGTGTTTAACTTTTAAAATAATGGGTCAGTTCTGGTCACCGTTAGGTCCAGTCAGCCCTGTCGTAAATATCTGATCATCAAGTCAGTTTGGAATTTCCTGCCATCCACAATTAAATGTGGGAGGGTGATTAACTCATCCCATGTCTGTTCTGAGGAGTGGGGGGTTACAGGCTTTGGATCAAAGGTCAGGAGAAGGATTGGGGCCATTTGGCCCAGTTTCCAAACAAAGCCCATCTCACCGGCACCAGCCGGTGATTTTTTTCTCCATTTAGTAGAGATCTCTGCTTGTTCTCATCCTTATCTCTGCCCTCACAGATGGCTAATGTCAGGAACTTTTACATTCCTCAGTTCTCTAGAGAAGCACTAAGAGGCTTTAATTAACATGAGCCTAAAACTTGCAAATATAAGTTATAAGGCAATTAAAAGAAATATAGGTTACAAAGTTAGTCTGATTCTTTCAGTACTTGTGATGCTGAAGGACCCTGAAGATGGACGTGCACTTTGCTGTGCTAATAGGCACTGCAGAGAGCCATTTGTCGCTTGTGGAATTTAGGGAAAGAGAGTTTCCTTTGGAGCTGACAACTCACACATACAAGTAAGATAATGAACTCCCAGTGCTAGTCCCTATCACTCATGCACAAGCAGACAAAGGGTTTAGCAGTGTCAGAAATTGCCAGAGCTAAGTTGCACAGATGTGCCTGTTCTAGGATGCCCATGGATGTATCAATTTCCAGGATTCTCTCAACCCTCTGGTTCCTTCAAGGCCTTGTACAGGAATATAGATTTAGCTATCATGTTTTGCTGGGGAATCCAGATTCTAGAAGATCTTCCATGGCCAAGAACTCCCTCAGCTGTTTTATGGCTGGGGTTCCCAATGATAAGGAGCCACTCCTGAAGTGACTAGAAAGGCTCCTTTTGCTTGGAGTTAGCATTAAGTCATAGGAATTGGAGATGTGGGCCTTAGATTGGGAAACATTACATTCAAGTGAGGCTAGCTTTTAAAGAGTTATATTGTGGTTTTTTTTTTTTTTTTTTAAGATCTTGAAAAACTGAATTCAATTCCTCTCTTAGCCATGTGAGAAAACACAACATAGAGACATACTCGATGGAGAAAGCAGCCTTCATGCCACCCAGAATCTGCTGGTGTCTGAACCTTGACTTGGCAACCTCCAGCAGCACAAATAATCAACTTCTATTTCTTGTATATCTTATCAAAACAGGTGTTTTTAAAGGTCAGGAAGAAAACAGAATACCTGGCTATGGCTCCATCACCCACAGCTGAGAAGGATGATTTGCTGTGTGGACAATTCAGGTGGCATTTGGCTTTGTTTTTTTTTTTTTTTTCAAGACAGGGTTCCTCTGCAGTGTCGGAGGTGTGCCTCTGGCAGCTGCTTTGGTATTTAAATCTCAGCAGAGAGACTGCTTTTACTGGACCCTCTCTAATGGCAGGGAAGAATTTGCAAGTCCATCTCCTTTTTTTGTGACAGTAAGTGGAATAGCTTGTGAGGATCACACCTCTTCCTCAGGCTTCTTGTGGAAATTAAACCATTGTTCTGAGATGTCTACTCTGGCTTAGAAACTCTACAATAAAAAGACAGGCTGACAGTTACTGCTAAGGGGCTGACAGTGGCTGCTAGGGCCACTAGTGCTGCAGCAAGGAGAGTTGATGCTAGAGGCTAGAGGCTTTTTGCTGTGGCTGTTGAGTCTGGACCTTCTTTAAAAAGCCTCCTGTGTGCTGTGTGTTATTTTATTAATTTTAATCTTCACTCCCGACTCAAGAACCGTTTGACTCTGCTGGCTGGCTCTGGCACTGCAGGGCCCTGGATGTCCTGAATGTCACTCTGTAGACCATGCTGGCCTCAAACTCACATATCCACCAGCCTCTGCCTCCCACATGCTGGATATAAAAGCACGCCATCAGAGCCCAACAACATTTTTCCTGCTCATTTTCAATATATTAACTCACTGTCTTCTGGGACACTGAGAATGATTTTATGCATGAGAGTGCAGGTGCCCATTGAAGAGGCATATATTTGAGTTTGATTATTTGGCTCCTAGTTACTCTTTAGGAAGGATTAGGAAGTGTAGCCTTGTTGAAAAATGTGTGTCACTGGGGATGGGCCTTGAGGTTTCAAAAGTGCAAGGCCCAGTCTCTCTCTCTATCACTCTCTTTCTGTGTGTCTTTGTCTCTCTCTCTGTCTCTACCTCTGTCCCTCTCTCTGTCTCTGTCTCTGTCTCCCTCTCTCTCTGACTACAAATGGAGGTGTAGAGGCTTAGCTACTGCTCCAGTGCCATGCCTGCCATGCCTGCCTAACTGTCTCCTGCCAGGCTTCCTACTGTGATGGTCCTGGACTAGCACTTCAAATAAAATTCTTTTATAAAGAGCTGTGGTCATAGTGTATCTTCACAACAATAGAAAAAGAAACTAAGACAATGGGTGTCTCAGCAGCCCCAATCTGGTGCTGGAGTCCCAGGGAGGGTCCCAGGGAACTGCCAATTTTCAGTGCACATTGGAATCCAGAAGCAGCTTCTGACACCAGATAATGGAGGGCATGAAAACTTGAACTTGCCAGTGAGAGTTACAACAAGCAGACAGAAAAGCAAAAGTTTCCTTCTTCTGTGTCTTTTTTGGACTACCTTTGGAAGGTTTGACTCATTTAGGGTGGGTCTTCTGCTTCAAAATAGCCAGACTTAGGATGAGTCTCCACTTCAAATAATTCAACCAAGGAAAATCCTTCTCATGTGCACCAGTTGCCTGGGTTTCAGTTAATCATATATTTAAAAAATATTTCTTTATTCAATTTACAGCCTGATGACAGCACTCTTCCCTACTCTTTTCCTTAATCTTTTCACATTTGGGGAAAGGCAGTGAGTACCAGAACCTTCATGGTCCAGCAACAAAGCCCTTCAGGTTCCTTTCTGTTTTGCCAAGGTGTTGGTGATGAGGAGGGACTATCATCTGTGACTTCCAAAAATCTAACATCTGATTACAGAACTGGCAAATTACGCTTTGGTGCCCATTGCTGATTGGTGTACCTGTGTCTCCCTTTCATTGTGTGATGGTTTAGTTAACTAGAATTGCTAGCCAGTGCTTAAGTGAGTGATGTGTAGACATGTGCTGTGAACATCTTCTTGACCTCTTGTAAACTTCCACCCAGTTTCTCTGGTGTATGTGCTGTAGCTTGGATGGGTGCTGTGAGGTCCATTTAATGCATAAAACTGATGACTTTTGGTGGGAAGTGACAGCAGCCTAGCTTCAGGAGCATGGAAATGGCTGATCAGCCCTCCATCCTCAAGCACTTATTATAATAGTGTCACATGCACTTGTGACTATGCCCCGTGTCTAACAGCATCCATTAACTTATGAAGCATTGGGAACCCAGGTCATGCAGAAAATAAAAGCAGTCCTTTCTCATCTTCTCTTTGCTATTGCCTTTTTTTGGTGAGTGAGGGTCTCCTGTAGCACAGGCTGGCCTCAGCATCCCTGTGTGGCCAAAGAGGACTTGAACTGAACCTCCTGCCCCCACTTTTCTAGCTTTTCTAACTGCCACGTGCTCACTTTTATGAGATTTTTCTGACTTTCATTATGACCTCCTGGCTAAGGTCCATCAGCTGACCCTTGAAGGACTCTCAGTCAGGGCACAGCTAGTTGTATCATGTCCAGATGGAATATGTGTGTTTGTGTCCTCCTTAAGGTCTGGGTGTCAAAAGTCGCACAAAGAATCAAGTGTTTGAACATTGTTCCAAACAGGTGGCACCACGTGGGAGAAACTGTGGACCTTGGACAGTGGGACTAGCAGGAAGAGGTGGGGTCCGTGGTCATCACTGGGGATAAACATTTGAGTGTAACCAGCTTCCTCAGGCCCCTAGTGCCCCAATGCCCAAGACCAGCTTTCCTGTCTCTGAGGACAGAATGTGAGGGAACCCAGGGGGATGTGCCTAGTGATCATTGGTCCATTCCTTGCTCTGACATCACAAGTAGCCATTGTGACACCTATCCACTTAAGGCTCTGGCTGAGCCTGGCCTCCTGTCTTACAGAGCAGAAGCTCTTGTTAGTTGGAGAGCAACTGGACATCTGCGCTTGTGACAGAGTATACTCGGACTTTTAGAAGCTGTTTTGACCACCATATAGTAAGTTCCTTCTGTTTTCTAACCTACAATATTTTATTATGTTTATTTAATAAACATAAACTCTCCTTCTATTCCCTCCCTCACATGCTCACACCATTCTCTACTCCTCCTGTCTTACAGAGCAGAAGCTCTTGCTGTTGGAGAGAGACTGGACTTCTGAGCTCGTGGCAAATTATACTTGAACTTTTAGAAGCTTTTGGACCATCATATGGTAAGTTTAATAAACATAAACTCTCCTCCTATTCCCTCCCTCACATGCTCTCACACCATTCCCTACTCCCATTCTCCTCAGAAAAAGGGAGGTCCCCCGTGGGTACCAGCTCACCCTGGCACATCAAGTTGCCAAAGGACTGTGTGCATCCTCTCCCACTGACACTAGACAAGGCAGACCAGCTAGGGGAAAGGGATCCAAAGGCAGGCAGAAGAGTCAGAGACAGCCCTTGCTTCAATTGTTAAGGCACCAACATGAAGGACAGTCACCTCTGCTATATGTGTGTAGGGGGCCAAGGTTCAGCCCATGCCTGCCCCTTTGGTTGGTGATTCAGCTTCTGTGAGCCCCATGGACCCAGGTTAGTTGACTCTGTAAGGCTTCTTGTGGTATCCTTGACCTTACCAGCTCCCTCATTCCTTCCTCCTACTCTTCCACATGTTTCCCCAAGCCCCATCTATTGTTTGGCTGTGGGTCTCTGCATTTGTTTCCATTCACTGCTGGATGAAGCCTCTCAGAAGACAGTTATGCTAGGCTCCAATCTGCAAGCAGAGCAGAGCATTATTAATAGTGTCAGGGGTTGCATCTCTCTCATAGGGTCGGTCTCAAGTTGGGTCGGTCATTGGTTGCCTATTCCCGCCATCTCTGCTCCATGTTTATTCCTGCACTTCCTGTAGGCAGGGCACATTTTGGGGTGAAGATTTTGTGGGTGGGTGACTTCCCTCCACTGACTCCCTTTCCTGGAAGTCCTGCCTGGCTATAGGAGGTAGGCACATCAGGCTCCATATCCCCCACTGCTAGGAGTCTCAGGTAGGGTCACCCCCATAGACTCCTGAGAGCCACCCTCTCAGTTAATTCCTAGTGTACTCATTTAGACAACAATGATTAGCCACCACCTAACATCAGCCCGAGGCCACTATCCATTTCTGGTTCACCTGAGTCTAATGAGAAAGGAATTGATGTCCTTGAGGGTGTATGTGCTGAGCTTTGTATGCAGAAAGCCAGTAGAGTGTTAGGTAGAAAGTGAAAAGGAAGCATACTACCTTTCCCGTAATGGATGAATATCAGTGTCCACAGCCCACTGAAGGACAACTTGAGCCTGTTGCTTTAGATGGCAAATATACCACAAAGAGTCATGTGTTTGAACAGTAGGCCTGAGCAGGTGGCACTGTGTGGGGAAGTGGGGTCTTACAGGAGAAAGAGGGTCACTGGCAGCAGGGGGAAAACTGGGCAGAACTAGCTGGTTCAGGTCCCTACTGCTTCAGCTACCTTACTGCTTCCCTACTCCTGCTCCCATGCCTTCCCTGTCCTTGAGGCAGAAACTGAGGGAATCAGCGTGGTTGGTGC
>JAEOAE010003173.1:0-50987 GCA_036365155.1 Meriones psammophilus
GTGGGCATACACAATTACTGAATGAAACCTCAGAGGCTGGACTAAAGCCAGAAACTGTCTTTGTTCTTTTAATTTCATGTCAACCGCATCAGTCTTGATCTAACACACTACAACATGCACTGAGCAAAGCAGTGAATCATTTTAATAGTCTTCATTCAACTAAACATTAAAATGTAAAAAATTATGAAGAAAACTACAGACATACGTATGTACTCTGTGACAGAACCCTTTTCCATTTTAACTTATACTTTTACTTATAAGATGAAAATGTTTTATTGGCTTCACCACATAAATTACTTACCAATGATGTACGATCCCAATGCTTCCCTGGCCTACAAGTAATGCTCCCCTGCCATGGTTAAAGTCAGTCGGTATTTGTATCTTCTTCAGATCTCATTTCTGTTTTGCTCAACAGCATTTTATAGAGGGCATGCACCACTGCATACACTGCACACCATATGGAATAGCTAGGCTCAGAAATGGTCATCACATCATTTTTTCCGGTTTAATCTTTATAGAAATATTTCCTGGGTATGGTTTATTATTTCCACACAGCAAAGCAGGAGGTGAGCAATCAAAATTGTCAATCTGGAACTTATGGAAGTAAGAATCTCCTGGGTACTGGGAGGGTGTAGGTGACTAGAGAAAATTCATTAATCCAAGGGTAGTTCTTGTCTTTGAATATTAGAAGCTTCCTCTGAAAACGTTCATCAAATCATTCTTATTTGATACAGACTCTAAATAGAATGTGTTGCTCTGCCATGTTCCACACTTTCCTTCTGGCCGAAAATATTTTATTTACCATGTGGAAAAACATCAGGTATTAATATCACTATAGAATACCTGTACATTTTCCTGTGTATGTTGAAGTTCAGCAAGTCAACACCAAATAATACCCACATTTTAATTAGCTGGAAATTTTTCTGTAAAACCCACACAGACTTTTTCTCTTTGCCCAAATATGTATGATTCAGGCCAGCAAATATGGCGCGATCTTTGTGTACCAAGTCCCCAGCACCCTAACCACTAAGCTCAGACCACCTTATCTACTCAGGCTCCAACACGCTAAGCATTATTTACAATGTCCTGCCTGCTCATGCACCTGAAAGCCAGCAGAGAGCGCCAGAACACCCTGTACCTGGTCGTGCACAACCTCATGCCAGGGAGGGGTAAACCCATCTCCCCAGTATGCACGCAGGTAGAGTGGGAGAGGAGGCTTGTGCCTCTCTCTTTCCGCCATCCCCCTGCCTGCGGTAGGCCCCACGCATGAGCCACTGGAGGACCCCAGGCAGGCGGGCGGTGGACAGGGAACCCCGTAGCTTCCCCCTGTGTGGAATTCTGGTGGAGAGCTTGAATAAGAAAGATGCTGACCTGGGAAACCCCACAAAGCTACTGATGCACCTATTGCAGAAGTCCCGCCCCTTCCGGCTTTGATTCCGAATCTGCCCTGCAGAGAGCAGAGACTTCAGGGCTTGATGGCTCTGAGTCCCCTCCTCCACCTCCTTTACACTTCCTGCCATCTCCCAGGCCTCGGACAAGGGTTCGTAAATACAAAGCTTCTAGTCACAGACCGACCATTATCATTGGTTTCCCACTTGGGAGCGCTCGCTGGTCAGTGAAGTACCAACAGTCCCAAGATGCATCGTGACAGTGGCCCACCTGCCTGAGAACTACAAACATGGCTTCGGAGCAAAGACTTCTGGGATTGTATCTGAGAACTACAAAAATGGCGTCAGGTCCCGGGATTATAATGAAATCATTTCAACCTTCTCTTTCCTCTCTACTCTTATGTCTCAAATGCTGGGATGAATGGTTATGATGGCTACTTAAAAATCAAATAGATGTGGCTGTCATGTTCTCCCAGAATCTCTCAATCCTTACCTGTTACAAGGTATGGGTGTCAAACACAGATCTCTAGCCCAGGAGTTAGGCTGCCCTCTTCCCAGCTGTCCTTCCTTATGTATTCTAACCATTTTGGTTACCTGCTCTTTTTCATTTATCATTTATCCTCCTGGCCCTTTGTTCTGGCTCTCCACTTCCCTCTCTCCTCTCGTCTCACATAGCTCAGGGTCATGTCAACTTTAGATTGTCCCAGATTTCCCTGTGTCTGACTATGTTCTCTCATCTAATTATAATAAACTTTCTACTCCAACATTCCTATATACAGCCATATCCTTTTTGTTTTATTTCTCATTTTCATTGAGCTCCCATTAACTACTACTTGCTTTCAAATTCGTGGCCATTTGTTTCTTTAATGGTTGTTACTCTTTGGCTTTGACTGGAGTTTCGCTAAAGGACTTCCTATCAATGAGGTAGAGATGAATTCACTAGACACTGAGTGTGTAACATAAATTACCTGTATTTTGGAAAATGAACAGGTGCCCTAGGAGAGTGGAAGATTGAATTTTAAATCATTTCCAAGATGAGGGTGTTGCAGGATATTTGATCCCAGTGTGATCCCTTAGATTGTGAACTGTAAAATGCTGTGCTTTGTTTGGTGTGGTTGAGCCCTAACACAAACCTTAATTCCAAGAACTTTCTGTTTATTGTAAACAGGTGATTATGGTATGGTTCCATCAGCCCTGGAACATACCTTTAATTCAAAAACTCTCTGTGAACAGCATTAAATAATGTTAACCCAAGGTCAAGAGGCAAAGCAAGAAACCTGCTGATAGGGATTAAAGAGTAAGTGGAACTTTCAGCTGAAATGTATTTAAGACAGAGTGTAAAAGTGGAAGGAGTTTTAGCTTCATAGCTTTTGGGCTTTTTGGGCTTTGAGCTAGAAAGCCTTTGGCCTTGGCTTCCTTTGGCCTATCCCCCCCTGAGCGGTCATCTGAACTGGTGAGCTTTTGGGGCTTTTTCCTCTTGGAGGTGAGATGAGTAGCAGGATCAGATGGGTGCTTTCTCTGCCTCTCTGCACTAGCAAGTTTTAAAATCGAATAATTGGGACTTTCATTCTTTTATAACAACACTAGGGTTCTGTGTTCCCATAGGGGTGAGGGCAAAGCTAGAATGCCTCTTCTTTCTGCATCATTTGATCTTTGATCCACTGATAGAGGAGCTACTACTGTCCCAAGACTCAGCTCTATTGTTCAAGCTAATGAGGGACTCTGGGCAGGCCTAGCAGTCAGGAGCAACAGTGGGAAGTAGTTTATGGGTTTGTTCTGGGATTTTCCTCTGATGTAGCTGTAAAGAGCTGTGAGTGAGACCAGAGGCCATGTCATGCTCAGTGTGGGGCCATTGTCCCCAGGCCAGGAAGAGCAGGCTGCTGAGCTCTCACAGCCTGATCTGCTTTGAAAGAGATGGACTGTGGTTCAGGTTGTGGTTCAGGCTGTGGTTCTGTTGGTCTCCATGTGGTGATCTCAGCAGAGACCCTTGGCATCCAACCCTTCCTGAGTGTTTATTCACCAGAGAAGTGAGGATTTTGTGGCCTGAGCAGTAGAAAGTTGTGGTGCTCATAATTTTACTACCTAGTGTGCACACACAGGCATTGGTATTGCAGTGGACAAATTGGAATACTGAAGGTCTCATTTCTAGAAATGATGAACGTTGTATTCCACATACAGCTTTGTGTAGCAAAGTTTACAAATCATTTGAAACTGGAAGAAAAGAGGTGGTGGTGGTCATCTTTCAGCATTATTTGATTACGGTTTTTTTTTTTTTTTTTGTTATTGTTGTTGTTTTTTACCTTTCAACTACCACTAGTCACAATGGTGTGATTTAGGAAAATTCAATTCAAGGGTACAAAAGGAATTTCTGCGATGCAGAATTTTGTCAGGTGTGCCTGGTTTTAAATAAGTGGATAGGGCAGATTCCACATCTTGTGACATAATTCATGCAGCAGGAAACATATACTAAATTATTCTCCAACATTTTTTTGTGTGTGAGTGTCCAAAAGTGCTGGGCTCTGCCTGAACCCACAAGGGGACATGAGGGACTGCAAGCCATAGCCCATCTTTATGATCACCTCCATTTTCCAAGTGACTTCCAGAGCAAAAGGACTCTCTGTAAAGGAGGTTAGTAGTAGCTGGAGGGTCAGAAATATAACAGTTTAGGTGTTACTTTGTGTTTGTCTTATAACAGTTGGAAAATCTGTGTTTATTTAATTTGTATTAATTAGAAAATCAAAGGTATCTCTGGTCCAGTGCACATTTTTCATGTTAGATTTTCCTTGTCTTTTCATGTAAACTTGACTATATTTTAGGCTTATGTTTTTGGCTTTTTCTCCCACCCCCTCATTCTTTCACAAACACTGTACACATTCTTGATTATTGAAGTCTGTGGTAAGAACAGAAGTCACAACATGCCAGAAGATAATGAAATTCATGACAATAGACTCATCCCGTATTTTTCTGTTTTCCTTTGTTTCTTACCAGGTGGCTTTTCTTATATGAGATAGAGATTTTGGATTGTCCTTTAGCAATCACATAAAGACAATTTGCACTTATGTCTGTAGAAGGCAGAAGAGATAACATGAAGGTGAGTGATACCAGTTGGCCAGTTTACTCCTTCTCTTTTGACATTTTCTTTTGGTGATCTGTCATTTTCTTCAGAAATTTCATGTGTCCAATGGTCTCCATATTCTTTAGTTGGATGATTTTATTCTCCTGAAAAGGTTAAATCAAAACCCTGCCCCATCCCTAATTCTGGGGTGAGGGTTGTGCCTTTTAAGGGATGTTATAACTTTTATATGGCAAAATGGTTTTTTGGAAATAGAAAAAGTATAGTATCTCAATTAAAGTTAAAAAAAAATCTTTGAAAGTTTACAAATATACCTTAAAGTGTATTTATTCTAGATAATAAAGGGCATTTGCTTTGATTTTCAGCCTGCGTTTTACAAGCAGCTTTTAAATAAAACCACTGTAAATCCTATGTACCTGCCTCTGCCCCCCAGGTGGTATGTAAAAGGCATGTGGCTCCCAAATGCTGGGATTAGGGCTATGAACCACCAACACCCTGTCATTGTAACTCCTGAATTTAGAAAACAACTAATTAATAGAGAACTGCTTGTCTCTGCTGGGATTAAATGCATGGTCTATCACCACGCTGCTCAAATTTCTTATTCACTCCAAGTTATTCTGTCTCAAACAAGTTTATACCTTTGAATTTACTGCAAACATTTTAAACCTCTTAACTGTTTTTAATATGAAACAACAAATGTATCTTTCTTTTATTTAAGAAGAAAACTTTAGTCTTTATTAACTTAGTTTGGACTGAATGACCACACTGTCTGATGAACAGTTACCTCTGCTTATTCAGGAGATCTCTACTATTCAAATCTAATCATTATCAATTTTGATAGGATCCACCTTTCTTTTCCTGTGGAAACATTCGGTTTTACCAGTGAAGACACAGTTCAGTAGTTTCTCACTGTCTACTCCTTTTAGTTATGTTTACTTCTTTTTGTTCTAGAGTATTTAGGAGTGCTGTTAAGTTGCTACTAAGAGATATTTCTGATTATTTTTTCTGAATGTACTTAGTGCTATGAACTGTCTTCTGGTCAACAATTCCGTTGTGTACTATCAGTTTTGATATGTTGTTTATTCATTTCATTGACTTCTAGAAATTCTTTATTTCTTTATTTCAGTTTTGATCCATTTTTTATTCAATAGAGTGTTGTTCAATTTTTATGAGTTTGTAAGCTTTCTATTGATTTTGTTATTGGTGATGTGCTGCTTTAAACCTTAGTGGTCTGATAGGATGCAGGTTATTACAAGTTTCTCATATCTTTTGAGACTTCCACTGTTCAAGTATATAATCAATTTTGGAGAATAATATATGAGTTGCTGAGAAGAGGGAACAATCTTTTGTGCTTAGGTGGATGTTCTGTAAACATCATTTGGGTAGTGATTTGATGTTAGATATCTGGAGCATTTCTCTGTTCAGTTTGGTCAGTAGGACCTGTCCATTGGTGAGAGTGATATATTGAAGTCTTCCCCTATCAATTTATGAGGGCCAGGATGTGATGCAATCTGCAGGAGGGTTTCTTTTATAACTTTCGTTCTCTTATGTTTGGAGCATAAATGTTAAGTATTGAAATGTTACATTGCTGGATGTTTTTTTTTTTTAATATGTCAATCCTTTTCCGTCTTTTGATTAATTATTTTTTGAAGTCTGTTTTGTTAGATATTACAATTGTCATATGAGCTTGATACTCTAGTCCATTTATTTGGAATATCTTTTCCAACCCTTTACCTTGAGATAATGTCTATCTTGATGTGAAGCTGTGTTTGATGTATTTAGAAGAAGGGTGGATTCTGTTTTATCATCCGTTTTGTGAGCCTGTGTCTTTTTATTGGTGAATTTGGGTCAATGGTATTAAGAGAGATCATTGATCAGTGATTGTTATTTTTGTTGTGGTTGTGGTTTTAGCACCTTGAGTGGGGCTGTATTTATAGATACATATTATTTAAAATTGACTTTTTATGGAACATCTTATTTTCCCCATTTGGTGATTGAAAGTTTCTGGGCATAGTTAGTAATTTGTACTGGCTTCTGCAGTTTTTTAGAGTCAGAAGCACTCTGTCTAAGCCATTCAACTTCTAGCATTTTTACTGAGAATAGAGGATTAATTCCAATAGATCTGCCTTTTTTGATTTTTGGTTGGCTTTGTTTGTTTTGGTTTGTATGATTGGTGGGATAGTTTGGTTTGTTTGTTTGTTTTCAGTTGCAGCCTTTCATATTCTTTCTTCGTTCTGTATATTTAGAGTTTTGATTATTCTCTGTGAAGAGGACTTTCTTTTCTGGTCCACTGTCTTTGGTATTTTGTATGCTTCTTGTGCCTTGATAGACATCTTCCTCTTTAGGTTAAGAAATTTTTCTTGTATGATTTTGTTGAAAATATCTTCTGGACCTTTGATCTCATCTTTCTTCTTCTAATCTGATTATTAGCATGTTGTGTTGTCATAATGTCCCAGAGTTCCTGGATGTTTCCTGAATATTTGTATGTAGACCAGGCTGGTTTTGAACTTACAGCTCTAACTCCAGTCGAGTGTTGGGCTTAAATCTAGGCCAACATGCCTGGCATCAACATCACCATCATTGGCTGCTGAGCACGGAATATAGAGTTTTAGGTATTTATTTTGTTTTGTTTTATATATGTAAGCATAGGTTACTGTGATCTTCATCAACATCTTGCATTTGAAATTTGGAAGGGAGTATATTTAATTTCTTAGGATGCCATTTATTCATGACACTAACACTATCTGAGCTTTCCAAGTCATTGAATTGTAGGTGTGTGACGCTCTTCTTACCTGTTGTATTTTTTTTATTTTATTTGTTTGTTTTATTCACATTCAATTTATTTTTAATTTAAATTTGTTTTTGTTATTTATTCTCTGACATGAACTCGAGTCTTTGATCACCTCCTCCTGGGTGGTGCAGCCTTGCAAGGCCACAGAGGAAGATGATGCAGCCATCCTTGATGTGACCTGATAAGCTAGAAGGGAAGGAGTTCCTCCTCAATTAGGAGACTAGAGAAAGGGCATAGGGGCAGAAGAAGGAGGGTGGGTGGGACTGGGAGGAGATGAGACAGGGGGCTATGGCAAGGATACAAAGTGAACACATTGTAATAAATAAATAAAGTAAATTAAAAAATAAATTATTCACTTAACATCCCAATTGTAATCCCCACCTTAGTCTCTTTCTAGATTCACCCTCCATTCTTCTTTTCCCTTTATCCCATTCCCTATATCTCAGATAGAGGAAGCCCTCCTCTCCTACCATCTGAACCCAGCCTATCAAGTCTCAGTAGGACTGCCAGCATCCTCTTCCTCTGTGGCATAGCAATGCCCCCTCCACCAAATGGAAGTGATCAAATAGCAGACAACAGAGTCCATGTCAGAGCAGGCACATTCTTCCGTTACTATGGATCCCACATGTAGACTGAGATGCCTATCAGCTACATCTGAGCAGCGGTCTGGGTCCTCTTCATAAATGGTCTTTGGTGGGTGCATCAATCTCTCCAAGTCCCCATGGGCCCAGATTTGTTGTCCTTGTTGGTCTTGTTATGGAGGTCCTGCCTGTGCTCTACCCAAAGTTTGGCTGTGAGTCTTAGCATCTGCTTCGATCCCCTGCTGGGTAGAGCCTTTCAGAGGACATATATGTTAGGCTCTCATCCTGTTCCCTCTCTTCAGTCACTTCTGATGTCGATTCTATTTGCCCAATGATTGACCATCCTCCATAGGGTCCTCTTTTTATTTAGCTCCTTTAGGCCTGTGGATTGTAGTATGTTTATCCTGTATTATGGCTATTATCTACTTACCATGCATGTCTTTCTGGTTTTGGAATAACTCACTTAGGATGATCATTTCCAGGTCCATCCACTTGCCTGATTATTTCATGGTTTCCTTTTTTTAAAATATCTGAGTAGCATTCCATTGTGTAAATGTACCACAATTTCTGTAAAGCAATTGGTCAGTTGAGAGACATGTAGGTTGTATCCTGATTCTGGCTATTATGAATATAGATGCTATGAACATAGTTGAGCAATTATCTTTGTTGAATGGTAGAGCATCTCTTTGATATATGCCCAGGAATGGTGTAGCAGGGTCTTGAAGTAACACTATTTCAAATTGAGAAAGCATCAGATTGATTTCTAAAGTGGTTGTATAAGTTTGCACACCCACCAGCAATGGAGAAGTGTTCCTCTTTCTCCACATTCTCACTAGCTTGCTGTCAGTTCAGGTTTTGACCTTAGCCATGATGGGTTTAAGATGGAATGTCATTTGCATTTCCATGATGACTACAGATATTGAGCATTTAATGTCCACCATTTGATATTCCTCTGTGGAGAAATCTCTGTGTAGTTCTGTACCCCAGTTTTAAATTGCATTATTTGGATTATTGGAGTTTAATTTCTTCAGCACTTTATATATATTGTTTATTAGCTCTTTCAGCTGTATGTGGGGTTGGTGAAGATCTTTTGCCAGGCTGTAGATGGTCATTTTATTTTATTGACAGAGTTCTTTGCTTCATAGAAGCTTTTTGTTTCATGAGATTCTATTCATTAATTCTTGATCTTAGAGCCAGTGTTCTTGGTGTTCTGTTGAGGAATTTATCATCTATGCCAATGAGATCAAGACTGTTTCCCAATTTTTCTTCTAACAGATTTAATGTATCTGGTTTTATGTTGAGGTCCTTGAACAACTTGGACTGCAGTTTAGTGCAGGATGATAAATATGGATCTATTTTCATTTTTCCACATGTAAACTTCAGGTTAGACCAGCACTGTTGAAGATGCTATCCTTTTTCCATTGCATGGTTTTGGCTTCTTTGTCAAAAATCAAGTGACCATAGGTGTGTGGGTTTATTTATGGGTCTTCACTTCAATTCCATTGATCCACTGATTGTTTTTATTATAGTACCATGCAGTTTTTATTACTATTGATTTATAATAGAGCTTGAGATGAAGAATTGTGAAACCTACTGAAGATCTCCTACTGTACAGGATTGTTTTACCTATTCTGGCTTTTTATTTTCCATATGAAGCTGAGAATTGTTCTTTCAAGTTTTTTTAATGAATTGTGTTGATATTTTGATGGGGAACATCATTAGATCTGCAGATTGTTTTTATTACGATGGCAAATTTTACTATGTTGATCCTACTGATCCATGAACATGAGAGATATTTCTATCTTCTGGTATCGTTTTCAATTTCTTTCTTCAGAGGCTTGAAGGTTTTTTTTTTTTTTTTTTTTTTTTTTTTGTTCATATAGGTTTTTACTGGCTTGTTGAGGCTAACACCAAAATACATTTTTTTCTGGCTATTGTGAAGGGTGTTATTTTCCTATTTTTTTAGTCCATTTTTTCTTTTCATACAGGAGTGTAGGAGTGTTTTTTTTTTTTTTTTTTTTTTTTTTTTTTTTTTTTTTTTTTTTTTTTAGTTCACTTTATATCCAGCCACTCTGCTGAAGTGTTTTCAACTGTAGGAGTTCCCTACAGTAGAATTTTGGGGTCATTTTTGTATACTGTCATATCATCTGTGAATACTTTGACTTCTTCCTTATCAATTTGTATCCCCTTAATCTACTTTAGTTGTCTTATTGCCCTAGATAGGTCTTCAAGTACTGTATTGAAGAGATTTGGAGAGAGTGTGTAGCCTTGTCTTGTCCCCAAGTCCAGTGGAATTGACTTAACATTCTTTTCATTTAGTTTGATGTTAGCTATATACTATTCTGTATATATTCTGTATATTCTGTATATATTCTGTATACTATCTTTACTATTTTTAGATATGTGCCTTTGTCCCTGGTCTCTCCAAGACTTTAAACAAGAATAACTGTTGGATATTGTCAAATGCTTTTTCAGCATCTAAATAAATGGCTTTTTTTCAATTTGTTTATACAGTGGATTACATTGATGGATTCCATATACGTAACCACCCTTGCATGCCTGGGATGAAGCCTACTTGGTCATGGGGGATAATATCTTTGATATGTTCTTGGATTTGATTTGCAAGTATTTAATTGAGTATTTTTACATCATTGTTCATAAAAGAGACTGGTCTGAAGTTCTCTATCTTTGGGGGGATCTTTGTGGATTTATCAATGTGACTGTGGTCTTACAAAAGGAATTTGGTCATGTTGCATCCATTTCTATTTTGTGAAATAATTTGGAGAATATCATTATTTTCTCTTTGAAGGTCTTGTAGAATTCTGCTCTGAAATCATCTGGCCCTTGGCTTTTTTTGGTTGGGAGTGTTTTGATGGCTGCCTCTAATGCCTTAGGCACTATAAGACTATTTAATATCTTTGCCTGATGTTGATTCAACTTTTGTAAGTGGAATCTAAAGAGAATTGTATATTTCATTTAGATTTTGAAATTTTGGGGCATATAGGCTTTTGACATAAGAGTTAATGGTTCTTTGGATTTTCTCAGTGTCTGTTAGATCTTTCTTTAAGACTTTGTGGATTTGGATAGTGTCTTTCTGCCATTTACTTAGTTTGGCTAAGAATTTGTCTGTGTTTTTGATTTTCTCAAAGAACTAGCTCTTGGTTTCGTTGATTCTTTGAATTATTATTTTTGTTTCTAATTTGTTGATATCAGCCCTGAGTTTGGTTTTTCCTAGTGGTCTACTCTTGCTGGGTATGTCTGCTTCTTTTTTCTTAGGTCTTTCAGGTATGCCATTAAGTTGCTTGTATGGGATGTCTCCAATAGCTTATGATGGCCTTTGTTGCTATTCAAACTCCTCTTAGGACTGCTTTCATTGCATCCCATATGAAGTTGAGAAATCATCTATCAAGGTTTGTAAAATATTCTGTTGGTATTTTGATGGAAATTGCATTGAATCTGTAGATTGCTTTTGGTAAGATGTCCATTTTTACTATGTTAACCCTGCCAAGCCATGAGTATCAGAGATAGTTCCATATTCTGATATCTTCTTCTAATTCTTTCTTCAGAGACTTGAAGTTTTTTTCATACAAGTCTTTGACTTGCTTGGTTATGGTCACACCAAGGTACTTTATGTCCTTTGTGGCTATTATGAAGGGTGTTGGTTCCCTAAATTATTTCTCAGCCCTTTTATCTTTCAAATACAGAAGGGCTATTGATTTTTTTTAGTTAATTTTGTATCCAGCCACTTTGCTGACGGTGTTTATCATCTGTAGGAGTTCCCTGGTAGAAGGTTTGGAGTTACTCAGGTATACTATGATATCATCTGCAAATAGTGATACTTTGACTTCTTCCTTTCCAATTTGTATCCTTTTGATCTCCTTTAATTGTCTTATTGCTCTAGCAAGGACTTCAAGAACTATGTTGAAGAGATATGGAGAGAGTGGGCAGCCTTACCTTGTCCCTGATTTCAGTGGGATTGATTTAAGTTTCTCTCCATTTAGCTTGATATTGGCTACAGGCTTGCTCTATATTGCCTTTACTATGTTTAGGTATGTGCCTTGTATCCCTGATCTCTCCAATAGTTCAAACATGAATGGATGCTGGATTTTTTCAAATGCTTTTTCAGTATCTAAGGAGATTATCATGTGTTTTTGTTCAGTTTTTAATATGGTAGATCACATTGATTGATTTTTGTATATTGAACTACCCTGCATACCTGGCATAAAGCCTATATTGTCATAGTGGATGATATATTTGATGTGTTCTTGTATTGGGTTTGCAAAGTATTTTGTAGAGTATTTTTGCATCAATGTTTATAAGGAGATAGGCCTGAAATTCTCTTTCTTTGTTGGGTCTTTATGAGGTTTAGGTTACAGGGTGACTGTGGCTTCAATGAACGAGTTTCAGTACTGTTCCTTCTGTTCCTATTTTTGTGGAATAAATTGAAGATAGCTGTAGTTACCCTTCTTTGAAGGTGTGGTAGAATTCTGCACTGAAACCATCTGGTCCTGAACTTTTTGTGGATTGGAGTCTTTTGATGAATGTGATTTCCTTAGTGGATAAAGGACTATTTTGTTGATTTACCTGCTCTTGATTCAGCTTTGGTAAGTGTAATTGATTAAGAAAATTGTCCATTTCATTTAGATTTTCAAATTTTGTGGCATATACACTTTTGAAGTTAGTCCTAATGATTGTTTGGATTTCCTTAGTGTCTTTTTTTTTTTTTTTTTTTTGTCCCGTTTTCATTTCTGATTTCGTTAATTTGGATAATCTCTCTCTGCTTTTAGTTAGTTTGGCTAAGGGTTTGTCTATCTTGTTAATTTTCTCAAAGAGCCAGCTCTTGGTTTCATTGATTCTTTGAAATGTTTTATTTGTTTCTAGTTGATTGATTTCAGTCTTGAGTTTGATTATTTCCAGTTGTCTATTCTTTTTTGGTGTGTCTGCTTCTTTTTTTCTAGGGCCTTTAGATGAGCTATTAAGTTGATTGTGTGAGATGTTACAAATTTCTTCTTGAAGGCACTTAGTGCTATGAACTTTCCTCTTAGCACTGGTTTCATTGTCTCCCATAAGTTTGGTTGTGTTGTGTCTTCATTTCCATTGAATTCTAGGAAGACTTTAATTTCTTTCTTTATTTCTTCCCTGAACCAGCTGTCATTTAGTAGTGAGTTGTTCAGTTTCCATGTGAGTGTAGGCTTTTTGCTATTTCTGTTGTTGTTGAGGTCCAGCTTTATTCCATGGTAATTAGACAGGATACAAGGCATTATTTCAATCTTCTTGTATCTGTTGAGACTCACTTTGTGACCAACAATATGGTCTATTTTGGAGAAGGTTCCATGAGGTGCTGAGAAGAGTAAATTCTTTTGTCTTTGGGTGTAAGATTCTGTAGATGTCTGTTAGGGCCATTTGATACGTGACCTCTATTAGAGATATTGTTTCTTTGTTTAATTTCTGTTGTTTACCTGTACTTTGTTGAGAGTGGGGTGTTGAAGTTTCCCAGTAGTAATGCATGGGGATTTGTGTGCGGTTTAGGTTTTATTAATGTTTCTTTTACAAACGTGGGTACCTTCGTATTTGGAGCATAGATGTTCAGAATTGTGATTTCTTCTTGGCAGAATTTTCCTTTGATGGGTATGAAATGACCTTCCTCATGTCTTTTGATTAATTTTGATTGAAAATCTACTTTATTAGATATTAAAATGGCTACTCCTGCATGTTTCTTGGCTCCATTTGCTTGGAACCTTCCACCTTTGTACTCTCAGGTAATGTCTATCTTTGTGACTTAGATGTGTTTCTTGTATGCAACAGATTGTTGGGTCTTGTTTACATATCCATGCTGTTAGTCTGTGTCTTTATTGGAGTGTTAAGTCCATTGATGTTGAGGGAAATTAATGACCAGTGGCTGTTAGATCCTTTTATTTTGATGTTGCTTGTGGTAGTGTGTTTGTGTGCTTGGTTACTTTTAGTTTTGCTGTAGTGACATTATTTATTTCCTGTGTTTTCCTGAATGTAGTTAGCTTTCCTGGGTTGTAGTTTTCCTTCTAGGAGCTTCTGTACCTCTGGATTTGTGGGTAGGTATTGTTTAAATTTGTTTTTGTCATTAAATATCTTGTTTGCTCCATCTATGATGACTGAGATTTTGCTGGGTATAGTAGCCTGGATGGTCATCTGTGTTCTCTTAGGGTCTGCATGATATCTGTTCAGGCCCTTCTGGCTTTCATAGTCTCTGATGAAAAGTCAGGTGTGATTCTTATGGGTTTGCCTTTATATGTTAACTTGGCCTTTTTCCTTTCAGCTTTTAGTATTTTTCCTTTGTTCTGTATACTTACTGTTTATTATCTGGTGGGAGGATTTTCTATTCTGGTCTAATTTATTGGGTGTTCTGTAGACCTCTTATATTCTTATAGACCTCTCTTTTAAGTTGGGGAAATTTTCTTCTATGATTTTGTTGAAAATATTTTCTGGGCCTTGGAGGAGGGAATCTTCTTTTTCCTCTATTCCTATTATTTTTAGGTTTTGCTTTTCATGTTGTCTTGGATGGTCTATGTCAGGAATTTTTTAGATTTAACATTTTCTTTGATAGCTACATCTATTTCTTCCATTGTGTCTTCCACACCTGAGATTCTTTCTTCCCTCTCATAGTCTATTCATTATGCTTAGCTCTGTAGTTCCTTTTTTCTTCCCTAAGTTCTTTCTCTCCACAATCTCCTCCATTTGTGTTTTCTTTAATTTTTCCAATTCTATCATCAGATCTTGAGCCATTTTATTGATTTCCTTCACCTCTCTGACTATTTTCCTTCAATCCCTTCAGCTGTTTGTTTGAACAATCCTCTGTTTCTTTAATATCTTTTAGTGATTTAAGTATTTCCTCTCTAAAGGCCACAAATTGTTTGGCTGCAACTTCCTGTATTTCTTTAAGGATGGCAACAATCTCTTTGTCTTTATCTTCTTCTATTTCTTTGCAGATGGCAATATTCTGTTCGACTTTATCTTCATCTAGGTCTTTACGAAGTTTATTTGTCTCCTCTATTATCCTGTTCATAAGCACAGATGTAAGGTCATCTTCTTAAATTTCCTTTACGCTGGGTTATCCAGGGCTGCTTGCTCCTGGATAACTTGTTCTAGGGATGCCATATTGATCTGTCTTTTGTTGATTGAGCTTTTATGCTAGCCTCTACCCATTAGGCTATCTTAGGTGTGGGGGGTTAGTTTCTGGTACTTCCTGGGATCCTGTGGTGGGTCGAATCCCCTTGACAGGAAGATGATTTTTCCCAAAGGAGGCCTCCTCAGCTTTTTGGGTATGGTCACTGAATGGCAGGTGTTTTTCAGGAATTGCCACAGCTCACCTCAGGCCTACAGACCTGAGTACTAATTGTGGCCTTTGTTAGTAAAGGGGGCTATCCTCTCACCCAGAGAAGTCCTGGAGACAGCTGCCCTGCTGGTGGGTTTCTTGATGTAAATTTAGTGAGCTGCTGCTGTAACCTGGGTGCCTTGTGGTTTGGTCAGTTTAGTTAGGGATATCTGGTTGTCCCTTGGGGCAGTATCTGGGGGTTGATATGAGGGAACCCAGGCTTCTGGAAGTCTGAGTTTGGAGCTCTCTTCCCCTGTACCCAAGTGGTAATCAGTGACACATGAGCACTACTCTCATGTGTGCAGCAAGAGGCTAGAGTCTGGAGCCCGTGGATAACCAAAAAGTTTTCCAGAGCTAGGTGTCCTGAGGTAGGGCCAGATGTTTCTCCCACCTTTGGGTTTTCTCCAAACAGGAAGACACAGTCTGTACTGTTGGACGTATGTAGAGTGTGTAGGCACTTGCTTGCAAGTGGTGGCTCCAAGCTGGTGACTGGACAGGAACCTGAGAACTTTTCCCGAGAATATTCCCATATGTGGTGGTCATAGTGTTGGTGGTGGGCTCAACTGAGTGCTCTAAGCTGGGACCTGCTGTTTCCCTCCCAGTCAGGTTTTCTCCCCACAGGGAAACCCATCCTTTAGTGCCCTGGCACACACAGTTCTATCTGTGATGGAGAGTCAGTTGCCTGGGTCTGGCGGCTGGAGCCCCACTCAGGGCTGGCTGCTGTGCACCTGCAAGTCTACAGGACCTTTTCCAGGGATAGACTGGGTGACATTCGGTCTGTCCCACTTGCTTCCTTCCCTGTGAGGTTTTCTTGATAGTGCGACTCCCAGTCTCTGGTGCTCTGGGGTGCACAGTTCAGCCTGGGAAAGTGATCAGGACACAGTTCTTGGGTCTATTTCCTTGAAAACCTTACTCCTGCCAAAACAGCCCAGGAAAATTTCTAGGGATTATCTGGGTGTTCTGAGGTTGAACCCAATTGTTTTTCTCATCATTGGGTTTCTTATCACCTGGTAAACACAGTCAATGTTGTTTAGGGGCCAACTGTTCCAACTATTTGTCACTGTGCAGTCTCTGCTACCCCGCTGATCAGACACAGTGTGCTATTAGGTCTGCCATCTGGGATCTGTTTTTAATTTTTACTGAATATGAGTATTTTGATTCTATGCATGAATATGAACCTCTTGTGTGCCTGATCCTCACATTAGTCCAAAGATGAGTTCATAACTCATGAACATATAACAATCAATAGTAGCGGGTCCCAGTTAAATACTGACAATTGAGCCCAATTATTTGCAAGAGCAGCAAGAGCTCCTCACTGCTAAGCCATCCCTCCTGACTTATGTTGCTCATTTATGATCAGCATTTACACTGCTAATATTTTTGTCTTCTATTTTTACCTGTTTAAACATGCATTCCCTGTTAGTAAGATATCATTGAAGTTACAGTTTAAGCTGGGGAAGTGCAGATTTCTGGAAAATAAATATACAACAGGAGTGAATGTATAATTCCTTGTAGAAGCTTCAGTAAAGACCTCTGAGTTCTTTCAATATTTTGTGTTTGATTGACTTTTAGGGGAGGTTCTGTCTTACTATATAGGTCTGGCTGTCCTAGAACTCATTGAATAGATAATGCTGACATCCAGTTCAATAAGATACACCTGCGTCTGCCTCCTGAGTGATGGAATTGAAGGCATGACAGAATACACCCAGCTTGTCCACCATTTTTTGTAGTTAGTAACTGTTAATAAATTTCTCTGATCTGTACTTAGTATTGTTCATCTGTTAATTTCTCTCTCTCTGTGTCTCTGTCTCTATGTCTCTGTCTCTCTATTTCACACTCTTCTCTCTGTTTGTCTTTGTCCACATTAATTGCCATGTCTATTCCAAAGCTATATCCTCTTCAAAAAGTTCAGATATGATACAGTTAAAACTTGTTATTCGGTTTTCATCTAAAATGATTTAGTAATAACATCAACACTTCTTTTTTAAGAGAAAAGTTTTAATCTTTATTTTTAATCTATAGACTACATTATTTAGTAAGGAGAATATACAAAACAATGTGTTCTATATCTTTTCTTTTGTCTGGTCTCTCAGAAATATGATGTTATTGGCTATGATTGTTGTTGCTTGCCACTCATATTATTTTTATCCATGTATTCACTATAGTCCACTTTCCCTTCCACAAATATATGAGCCCCCCTCTTCACATACTGATATGCCACATCCCTGAGCCCTGGTCAAAACGTATTTAGTACCATGTTGTCTTTTGATTGATGTTACCCATCTGTTCAGTGTCCCCTGATCAACACATCTCATTTGTTGCTATATAAAATATCATGACTGTGTTTTGTCCTTCCACCTGTCTCATGACAGGGTCCTGACCTACTCACCCAAGTAACTGAAGATGATTCATAGATTGCTCAAGAACCCAACTAATGGCTACTTTATATTCATGTCTTACAAACTGATGAAACAGGTTTTGAAGCGTTTTTTTTTTTTTTTTTTTTTTTCAATCTAACTTTTAGGCTTTTTCATCTCCCCTACTTTATATCACGCACAGAACCCAACTGTAAAACAGTCGTACTTCTGTGTCAGAAAATAAATTGAAGAAGCAGTAGAATTATATGATTATATTGACAATGACGTATAAATTATATTGTTGCCACTGTTTCAGTTGTACAAATGTATGGCATATTTTAGAATTCGGTGACCTTCACTGATATGCATGTGAAATTCAGCCAAGAAGAGTGGGCCTTGCTGGAACCTTCCCAGAAGCAACTCTACAAAGATGTGATGCTAGAGACCTGTGAAAACCTCACTGCTATAGGTAAGACTGCAATTTTTCTTTCACTTTTAAAATAAAGAGACAACTCTTACTTCGTTATTGCTCCTCTTCTGTTATTCCAATGGAGAATGAGGAGGAATGAGGTAAATAAATCAGGCATGGTTCTAAGGGTCACAGATCATAGTGATTTAAGTTTTGCCTTAATAATAACATGATATTTCCAATAATATATATTTTCTGATACTATATTTTAGGCTAAAATTGGGATGACAATGATATTGAAGAACATTTTCAAAGTTCTACAAGTAATAAAAGGTAACTTTATGTGCATGTTGATACAGATAAAAATCTTAAATTTTAATATGTCCTGGAAGTTTGGTTTTTTTGTTTGTTTGTTTGTTTGTTTATTGGCTTTTTTATTTTCTGATTTTGAAATAGATTTTTTTCTGGGTATCTGTGACTTTCTTAGACTTGCTTGTTAGACCACCCTGACCTCAAAATCACACAGATCTGCCTGCTTCTGCCTCCACAAGTGCTGGAATTGAAGGCATGTACCAGCACACATGGCTGTGTCCTGGAAGTTTTAAAGAAAAGCAACAGTGTATAAACAGCACTGCTTTAAGTGTACTGATGATCATTAAAATCTCATAATTCCATGTACTTCAATGTCAGGTATCTGATTTCTGTTTACAAGGCACTCACCTAAGATAGAAGAAAATAAAATAATATTGTAACAAAAATACCATTTGAATCATATGGACATTACAGCTACTGAGTTGAACTGCCAATCTGTTTAGTCTCATTCTATCTACTCAGATATTGTAAGAGGTGTACACACTGAATTGGTGATCAGTATGTGTCCAAAACCTTCTAATAAGCAAAAATTACATAGTATAACCAGTGTTACTAATTTTCGTGTAGTAACATTGTAAAATTTAGTGAAAGCAGCAGTTTATAAGAATCAAAATATTATTGTGGAGAAACCGTAATCCATATATGACATGTCTATGATGAACAAAAAACAAACTGTGTTAATTCAATGTGGGAGTCTTTATTATTTTTGTAAATTAAACTGGTATATCATATGTCAAAATGATTTTAAGACACGTGAGCATAGGGATATTGAAAGAATCAGTGTCCCTGTCTTTCTCCAAGAACAATTGATTTGGTAGTAGTCCTCACTGTGAGTAAATTTTCTGAATGTGATCAATGGTTACTGTTAATTGGTTTTGCAACTTCACTGAGAATTCATCAGCAAACTCATATTGCTGAAAATACCTATGAATACTAGGAATTTGGAACTTCTGCTTGTCTTGACTCACTTTGTAAATGAAGTATCATTCATACAGTACAAAAATTTGTGAATGGGATTGCTGTGGTAAAACTCTGAATTCTTAAAATACTATAAAAGTGATCCACATAACAAATGCTCTTACCATCACAGGGATATTCAAAAATACCCATAATGAAGGGGAATACCGTGAATGTGAATAAAGTGATAAAACTTTAAAATTTGATTCTTCTTTACCATTAGACCAAATTATGAAATTAATTCATATAGATAAATATATTTATTAGTGTAATGAAATGACTGTGGTAAATCTTTCACATGTGCCAATTTTCTTTGCAGGCATGAAAGCAGTCATACTGGAGAGAAACCCTTTAAATGCACTCTATGTGGTAAAGCCTTCAGCTATATCACTGTTCTCATACAGCATAAAAGAACACACACAGGAGAGAAGTCTTACAAATGTAATCAATGTGGTAAAGCCTTTGCAAAAAACAGTCATCTCATGCGGCATAAAAGAACACATACTGGAGAGAAAATTTATGAATGTAACCAGTGTGGTAAAGCCTTTGCAGAAAACAGTACTCTCTTAAACCATAAAAGAACACACACTGGAGAGAAACCTTATGAATGTAACCAGTGTGGAAAAGCCTTTGCAGCGAAGAATAGTCTCATACGGCATAAAAGAACACACACTGGAGAGAAACCTCATGAATGTAACCAGAGTGGTAAAGCCTTTGCACAAAACAGTCATCTCATAAGCCATAAAAGAACACACACTGGAGAGAAACCTTATGAATGTAATGAGTGTGGCAAAGCCTTTGTACAAAACAGTCATCTCATGAGCCATAAAAGAACACACACTGGAGAGAAACCTTATGAATGTAACCAGTGTGGTAAAGCCTTTGCAGAAAACAGTACTCTCTTAAAGCCATAAAAGAAAACACACTGGAGAGAAACCTTATGAATGTAACCACTGTGGTAAAGCCTTTGCACAAAACAGTCATCTCATAAGCCATAAAAGAACACACACTGGAGAGAAACCGTATGAATGTAACCAGTGTGGTAAAGCCTTTGCACAAAACAGTAATCTCATAAGACATAAAAGAGCACATACTGGAAAGAAACCTTATGAATATACTCAATGGGTTAAAGCCTTTGCACAGCAGAGTAGTCTCCAAAAACCGGAAAAGACACACAGTGGAGAGAAGCCTTGTGAGGGTAATTAGTGTGATAAATCCTTTGCATTTAACAATCATCTCCTAAGACAACAATACATTCTGGAGGGAAACCATATGAATTAACTGTGTGGCAAAGCCTTTGCACATAATATCTCCTAATACATAAAATAACACATACTGGAAAGATGTCTGACTGTATCCAATGTGAAAAAACTTTTGGACTTCAGAATAATCTCCACACTCATGAAAGAAATCCTAATGGACAGAAAGCCTGTGAGTGCTTTTAACATGGTGAAACCATTCCACATTTGTATAATCTTCATCATCATGAAAGGATTCATACTAGAGAGAAAACTTATGAATGTTTTAAAATGGTGAGGACTTGCACAAATCTAGAGTCATCATCATCATAAAAGTATCCTCACTGGAGAGGAATTCTGTGAATATAAGCAATGTGGAAAGGCCTTTGTGTACTTTGGTCCACTGAGATCCAACAGGACTGAAAAACTAGCTCAATGGAAATGACCTCCCTTTTCTGAAGGGGAAAGGGAATAGGTGCAATAGGAATGGAGGGTAGTACTGTGGGAGAGAAGGGAGGGGGACTACGATTGGAATTTAAAGTAAATAAACTTATTTTTAAAAAGAATACAATGAATGGTGAATATCAATTACATGCAACAGTATTATATAATAAGTTGTTTAGGGGAGCCTTATTGATAATCCTGATTCTCAACATTTACTGTTTTCAATTGTCTCACTTTACACAAGAAACTTTTAGTCCAGTGGATGAATATGTAGGGAATGGTGAACTAACACCAGCCAGGAAGTTCTCTGAGAGTAACACATCAGTGGCAGCCTGTAGAAGTTTCTTTGTGTATACATACCTATTGTTCGAGGGGTTCTATTGAAAACCATCACAACTCAGACTGAATTTTGAGATGTGAGGGAGGAGGCTTTCTTTTCCATGTATGACTCTGCTTCTGGCCTAGATGGGTAACCATGTCAAGGGTGAGTTTTCTCTGCCTGACTTCATCTGGAGAGTATCTTTAAAGATGGATACCACCAATCAAATTTGATAGATGGCCTTTGACACAGATCCCTGATAACTCTCCCCTCCCTTCAAATATAGGATAATTTCATTTTCTGTTCTTGTTCTTCTTATTCATATAATAGGAATGTGCTGTTTAATGCAAATTAAGCATCCTTGTATTGCCTAGTATTAAACAATTATCTACACCTATGCTTAGAGCATCCCAGGCACTCCTAAAGGGTTATAAGCCTCTGTTTTCTGTTTTCTGGAATTAAAGTTGAACTTACTTTCTGAGATGGTTCCCAGAGTGGCTGACCACTGTTATGCTTGTGGGCTTTCCAAGCTTTATACCTCATCTTCTACCCCTCATGCCTTCCTGGGCTGGTGGAAACAGCCCTTCAGGCAGCAAGAGAATCACATTCTCTGAAATACCTGTGATAAAATGTTTCAGACTTCATAGCATTTCAAATTTCACATGTTTCTGGGTGTGAGATGGTAAATAAAACAGTGTCTTGGGGTGGGATTCTTTAAAATGAGTTATACTTAGTGTTTAGTTCACGGTAAGGTTGCAGGCAAGCTTCATGCTATGAAATCTTCTGAGGTGAGTACAGTGGTCCATGGAAAAGAAATAAGAGCAGAAATTTTATTTCTCTGTTTTTAATAGCTGAGTACTGTTCTGATAATGTATGGGTGGATGGCAGAGGTGAGGAACTCCCCTTTTGTGTGGTCTAGGGAAAGGAGATGGGGAAGATGGAGGGAGGGTGGGACCAGTAGAAGTTGAGGGAGTGACCTTCAATCAGCATATATAATGAATAAATTGTGAAAAATAAAAACATTTAATAAAATAAAATATAGTAATAAAAACAAAACAAAAAGGAAAAAATTTGAGTCTAGTTTGGGTAACTGCCCTTCCTCAATGAGAAGAAAGAAGATATATAGAAAGAAAAGAAAAACAGAATCTTTGTCTTTGTTACCTTTCTTCTCTGTTGGCTCACTAGAAGATCATTATCCAATGGAGACCATGCTTCTCTCTCTGAAGTTTATGTTACCATAGAAGTATGATTCAAACCTGGAACTAATGGCAGAGGTTCCTAGTTAACATATCAAATCAAATCTACCTGCCATTTTCTCCCAGCAGTCCTTCAGTCCTTCCATGTTATCTGGTCCTCCAGGCTAGTACAGCCCATGCAATACCTTGAATTCTCCTTCCCAGGGCCTGATCTAACCTCACTCCTTCCTTACCCGTCCATAGGCAAACTATTTTGGCTACCTGGTCCTGTCAAGAGCCATGCAGGAGCAACAGTAAAATAGCTGTAGAACTCATGGAATGTGGCTCTCCTGTGAGCATAGTCATGATGAGTTTGTCTTGGAGAAGCATAATCCCAAGAACTGATTTTCCTGAGGACTTTGTACTCTCATGTTGCATATCTCTGTTTGTTGCCCTTATGATGCCCATATTCCTTATAACATGAGCTGTATGAAAACTCTAAGAAGTCTTCTATCTCATCACTGGGCAATATCACTGGCATTTAAAATTAACAATGCTTGATCTCTTTTCACATATTTACTAGAGCAGATTAATGAATTAAGCACTGCCCTTGAAAGGAGCCATAGATATAGATTGTTAGCAATGACCATTATACTTAGAAAGAATTTGGAAAAAAAATAGAATGATAATAAGGTCAGGTAAGATGTTTTTGCTAATGGCTCTGATATAAAAAATCTTAGAGAACAATTTAAAGTTAAGAAAAGTACACTATTAATAGTAAATCCAGGGATGTTTTAAGGTTGATGAGCCAAAACAATAGCCCAAGGTAACATTGGTTCTCTGGGCACTCTCAAACTGGGTCTAAAACTGAGACAGGAGGTGATTCCCCTATACTTGTTTTCCCGCTCAGCTTATTGATATGATTTAATAAAAATTATTAATGAGTAGATGCACACCCCTTTAGATTTAAAGTACAGGTGCCAGTATCATGCCATTTTTTGTTAGTTACTCTATAGTACTACTTGAGATGTGGGATGAAGATACCTCCAGAAAATCTTTTATTGTACAGGCATGTTTTTATCAATTCTGCGTTTTTTTGTTTTTCCATATGAAACTGAGAATTGTTCTTTCAAGGTCTGTAAAGAGTTGTGTTGGTATTTTGATTGGAATTGCATTGAATCTGTAGATCTCTTTTGATAGAGTGGCCATTTTTACTATGTTAATCCTACCAATCTTCGTACATGGGAGATATTCTGATATCTTCCTTGAAGTTCTTTTTTTTTCATACAAGTTGTTCACTTGCTTGATTAGAGTCACACCAAGGTACTTTATGTTATTTGTGGCTTTTTTGTGAAAGGGTTTTGTTTCCCTAATTTCTTTAGGAGCCCATTTGTCTTTTGTATACAGGAGGGCTTCAGATTTTTTCAAATTTAATTTTGTATCCAGCCATTTTGCTGAAGATGTTTATCAGCTGTAGAAGTTCCTTGGTTGAATTTTTAGGGATATTCATATATACTATCACATCATCTGCAACACAAGCTGGACTGGATGTGGAAAAAAGGGAACCCTCCTCCATTGCTGGTGGGAATGTAAACTTGTACAACCACTTTGGAAATCAATCTGGTGCTTTCTCAGAAAATTATGAATATTCTACTAGAATATTCTGTTATACCACCCTGGGCATATATTCAGAAGATTATCACCCATACAACAAGGACATTTGCTCAACTATACTCATAACAGCTTTATTGACAATAGCCAGAATCTGGAAACAACTTAGATGCCCCCAAACCGAGGAATAGACACAGAAATTGTGGCAAATTTATACAATGCAATAGTATTCAGCAATTAAAAACAAGGAAATCAGCAGGCAAGTGGATGCAACTAGAAAAGATCACTCTGAGTGAGGTATCCAGAAGCAGAAAGACACTCATGGTATATACTCACTTATATGTGGATATTAGCCATATAATATAGGGTTTAAAAATACTAAAATCTATAGTCCTAAAGGATCTAAACAATAGGAAGAACCCTAAGGAAGATGCTTAATCCTCATTCAGAAGGACAAATGAGATAGACATTGATAAAGGGGGAATATAGGAAAACAGGGCATGAAACTACCACAGAGGGCCACTGAAAGAATCTACATAGCAGGGTATTGAAGCAGATGGTTAGACTCACAGCCAAATTTTGTACAGAAAGCATGGGTTAATATGGAAGATTCAGGAGCTAAAAAGGCCTGGATGGAAGAGGACCTCCAAAAGGAGGCCAATTGAGCCAAAAAAATATGTGCCTAGGGGTCCTGTTCCAACCAAGGACCATGCATGAAGAACACCTAGAACCCCTACTCAGATGTAGCTCATAAGTATCTCAGTTTCCATGTGAGTTCCCTATTAAGGGTAACAGGGGTTGTCTCTGACATGAATTCAGCGGAAGGCTCCTTGATCACATACTTCTGTAAGGTGCAGCCTTGCCAGGCTGCAGAGGAAGAAAGTACAGTCATTCTTGGTAAGACTTGATAAGATAGACTAGGATAAGATAGTAGGGAAGGAGGACTTCCCCGATCAGTGGACTAGGTGAGGGGCGTAGTGGGAGAAGGGGAAGGTAGGTTGTAACTGCTGAAAGATGAGTGAGGGGCTTATAGCCAGAAAACAAAGTGAATAAATTGTAATAATCAATAAAAAGAAAAAAATGAGTTTTTTTTTTCCTGAGATGGCTGGACTCAGGCAACTATCTCTTAAAAACAACTAGGAAGAATAGTATTTCATCTCTACACAGTTTTTTTTTCCTGTAATACTATATATAATAAACACCCTTGATAAAATTCAGTGTTTCGTTACATATTCCTGGTATTGTAATACAGTATAATGTATTATAAATCACATTGTAACAAATCACAATTGTTAAGTGTGTAAAAATAGTTTATGAAAAAGTGGCTTGAATTTTCAAAATATCAAATAGTGTTTACTCAAAACACTGGAGAGTGAAAATGGAAGAAAAAAGATGGAAGAATAAAATAATATATAAATAAATAATATCACTTTCACATAAACTACATTTGGTTACTGAGATTTTAAAATATACACAGAATACTTTTCAAGTAAACAATGTAAGTTACTATTAATAGCCATTCTGCACGCATTCTGAAATATTTCTTTGTATTATTCCTCTCTTGCCACTGAAATGTGTTTTTTGACAAGTCATGCCACAAACAGCCTGATGTTCAGGCTCTAATACTGACCATTCAATTCTTATTTCAGGGTACTGACTACTTATAACCCATTTGGGAGTGAAATCAGACAATGTTTGACTTCTGTGTCTAGCTAAGGTCACAATTTTTGATGATACATTTTTAGTTCATCCACAATTTCAAAGTAAAATGATTGACTTTCTTGAAATGTTAAATGTTCTCTCACACACATGCACACACATGCACACACACACATACATAATGCATGATACATGTAATAGTAGTTATTGGAAACACAAGACTTGAAATTAAAAGAACCAAAAGAGGGCTGTATGAGAGATTTTGTAGGGAGGGACAGAGAAATGAGAAAAAATGGAATTATATTAAAATCTCAAAAAACAAATGTACATGTTTTCCACGAATAAAAAAATTGAATAATATAATATTTTGCACTGATGTGATTCAGGACAATCAAGTTTATTCTATCTTAGCACACAGTCTGCTGTATTTCAGTAAACATGAGTATAGATGTGTGCTGGATCTGCCCAAGTCGTTTGTTGTTTTCATATGGATAATTGTGGAACTCCTCATTCATAGTGTACTTTATATATTCTCTTTAAATTGACTCAAGAATTTTAGGTATTTTTTGTGTGTGAACTGGATGAAATAAAGATCCCCTAAACTTCTTTATAGGTCCACATTCTTCTACTGTCTCCTTCCATCCTTTTACACAGAGATGCTATCTAACCTGGATGGTAAAGAGTGTTCAGAGTGTTCAGGAGATGCAGCAGAAGAATGGAATTTTTTTGTCTAGTCCATTCTATTAGTTCCTATCTTTCTATTGGAGAATTGAACATCCAAGTTGAGAGTTTTCAATGAACAATGTTCATTATTTCCCTTTATTTTGTAGTTATGGTGTGGAGGAGTTGCCTCTTTTTATTTGATGCTTGGGATTATTCACTTTTTGTCTTTCATTGGGTGTGGTTAACATTTTTAGATAGGAGTTTTGCTTTGATTGGCTTCTGTAGTGAAGGAGTTTTACAGAGATACTGCCCATATTTGGTTTAATTGTGCGATATATTTTTATTCACCATTTATTATTGAAAGTTTACTGGATATAGTAATAAGGATCCCTTAAAGATTATATACAATCTGTCTCAGCTATTCTAGGTTTAGAATTTTTCTTGGGAGATCAGGAGTTACTCTAATGAGCCTGAATTTATATGCAACTTAGTCTTTTCAACTTGCAACTTTTAATATACCTTCTTTGTTTAATATAATTTTCTTTACATTTAGTGCTTTGATTTTATATGCTGAGCACAATTTCTTTTCTGGTAGGCTTTGTTGTTTTCTATACTTTTTGTACTTTTATAGGCTACCCCTTCTTCATCAGGTTAAGGATATATTCTATTATTTTGCTGAAAATATTTCTGGGATTTTGATGTGAGTTTTGTCTTCCTCTATTTCTATTGTTCATAAATTATTTTTTTTTGCACTTTTTAAATATTCTGGATCTTTTGTGCATGGCTATTTAACATTTCTTTTGATGCAATTATCCAGTTGTTGTTGTTTTTCTTCTTGTTGTTCATAATCATCTTCATCTTCTAGTCCTTCTCCTCCTGCTTCTCTTCTTGCTCCTCCTCCTCTTTTTCTTTGTCTTCATTCTCCTCTTCCTTTTTTCTTTTCAAAATAGTCACTTTACTCATATATTCACCCTGATTAAATTTTTCCCTTCCTCTAATCCTCGCAACTCTTTCCCATCTCCCCTTCTATCCTGTCTAAATTCACCCTCATTTAAAACAAAGAGGGCTATAATACATAATAAGAAAATAAAATAGCAAAAAAGAAAAAAGCAAACACATCTGAGTAGGAAAAAAAGCAAAAGAAAAAGAGCCCAAGGTGGGAAAAGATGTACACTTGTACACATATGCAGGAATCTCATAAAATATTAAACTTGAAACAATGGTATACACACAGAGGACAAGTAGCTTTAAAAATAGGAAAAAATCTTAAGCAAATTAAAATAAAAACTATGATAAAAAATTTTAAATGAGAATCCAAACTTGCCAGTGAGTGAATTTTTTTGCCATCTTCCTTTTGGAATGTACTCTTAAAAGTACAGTTAAGAGTAGTCCCTTGGATACAATGAGTGTACCTTGGAGAAAACTAAATTTTAATTTGCAAGCACTTATCAGTTAGAGATAGGGCCAGGGACAACATTAAAGGCCTTGTGCATGCTGCCTCTGTCTCTAACAGCTTATATATTCTTCTGTCCTCTTAATTTATAGTGATTTGTTCTTTGATAACCTCTATCCTTTCTGGCTCTTACACTCTTCTGGCTTAATTACTGAGGAGCCTAGAAGGCATAGTCTGAGTTCTCTCATTGACTGTCTATTTTCTCTATGGGCCTCTGAATTTGTCTCCATCAGATGCAGGATGACATTTTTGATGATGGCTGAACAAGGTACTGGTCTATGAGTATAGCAGAATGGTGTCAATGGTCATTTTATTACTTTTAGTAGAACGTAGTATTTGCTTTTTTCCTAGAACCTTGGGCTATGTAATTTATTTTTCTTGATCAATAATCCGGTGTCAGGTGTGGATTGCATCATATGAAGTTGATCTTAAGTCAAACCATAGATTGGTATTTACTCCTACAACTCAAACTAATATGTCTTACAGGTAGAACATTGTTAAAGTTCAAAAGTTTGGTAGCTGGGTTAGTGTTTATATTTCTCCTCTTGTAGTTGCAGAGTACTTCCCATATCAAAGTTGCTAGAATGTAAGTGTGAAGGTTCTATGTAGGCACAAGCTCTAATTATCTATGTTCCATGTAGGTGTAAGTGTTGTCTCCAGCAATACTGCATTTCAGTCAATTTATGGAGAGCAGCCTTGGAAAAAGCCTGTATTGTTTTGGCATTACAATCACACTACTTTGGCCAATACCTCAGTTAAATATAAACTATTACCAGTAATGAATGCTTAATTTAGTGCCAAGAGATTTCCAGTTGGGACTTTCTCCTTGTGTGGTGATTTCATTTATATTGGCTTCAAAGTTTCTATTGCATTAGGTTTCCACTGTACCAAATAAATGACCCTTAATTTTACCCGTCTTTTTTCATGTTACCTTTTCATTGCCCTCTTCCTTTTCCAATCCCCTTCAATTCTATCGTTTTAGCCCACCTTCCATTTGTTCCAAGTATTTTCTTTCCCTTTCCTATGGAGAAATCTCTGCCTCCCCTAACCTCCAGTTCTTAATCTGTATGTATCCCCTGTGGTATTATGTTCAGTTGCTTGCATATCATATGTCTTGCAACTAATATATATGTAAAATCAAATACATACCCTATTTGTCTTCGGGGGTCTAGGTTCTCTCACTCTCAGTTACCTGCAAAGGTGCATTTACCTTCACATTTCATTATTATATTTTTTAAATGTCTGAGTAATATTTGATTATGTAAGTACACTAGCACTATAACAAAAATAGAAATACACACTGCAAAAACAGATAAAATCTTCACAAATGGTGCTGACCAAACTAGATGTCTATATGTAGAAACCTGGACATAGATGCTTATTTTCACTCAAAAGTCACCTCCAAATGGATTAAAACCTCACAAAAGTTCATATACAGTTAAAGTCTTGAAGCCAACACAGCTATTTGACAAAGACCCAGCATAGCTGAGTTGCATGTTACAATAGCCATCATGCTATCTTTCAGGCTTGGTCTTGATCTCCACTTGCTACATGCTTAGAGGGCTTTCAGTACATGTACGACCTGGGGACATTGGAGCAATGGGAAATACTTCAATGAATCATTTATGCCTTCACTCTATGGTACTGCTTCTAAGCTTCCCCAGAAAAATTCTGAGCCTACTTCCCCTCTCAGAAATATCAATTATCTGGTCCTACATGAATGTCTTCCTTGTGGAAGTTGTAACTCACATAAAAATGGCAGAGAACTCTTTATGAGACTTCAGCTCCAAGATAGTCTTGCAAAATCTACCCCTGTGCTTCCTCAGGAAGAAAATAATCAGAACAACATACTCTTACAAAGGCAAAGAAAGTTTGTAGTGCTAGGAGAGTTGATAGCATTTGAGATTAAATACCTCATATTCCTCTATCCTCAGGGTATTACTTGGCATATAAGATTAGTAGTTACATATGATATGCCCCCCAATGAATAGATGGAGCTGTAAATGAATGGCTGGAGACATCTTCACCTTAAACTAGGATCTATAATGATGGACAAAGAATGTTTTGTAAAAATGATGTTAAAAGTGAGGTATTATGACCTCCTTTTCCTAGAAATATCAGCTTTCACAGTATCACTGTAGTGTTGTATGACCAAAATAATGAAAGAATACTTAGATTTAGCACACAAATAAATTCTACAAAGATATGAGGTATAGACATTGCATTATGCCAGGAATTGAATAATAATTGTTGCTGCTTTGGCCTAAATTGTTTTTATTTTTCTTCTTTTTCTTTTCTTTTATTATTATTATTATTAATATTATTATTATTGATTACACTTCATTCATTTTGTATCCCCCATAAGCCCCTCCCTCCTCCCCTCCCAATCCCACCCTTCCTGCCTTTTCTGCATGCATGCCCCTCCCCAAGTCCACTGATAGGGGAAGTCTTCCTCTCCTTCTTTCTAATCTTAGACTGTCAGTTCTCATCAGAAGTGGCTGCATTGTCATATTCTGTGGCCTGGTATGGCTGCTTCCCCCTCAGGGGGAGGTGATCAAAGAGCAGGCCAATCAGATTGTGTCAGAGGCAGTCCCTCTTCCCATTACTATGTAACCCACTTGGACACTGAACTGCCATGGGCTACATCTGTGCAGGGGTTCCAGGTTATCTCCATGAATAGACCTTGGTTGGAGTATGAGTCTCTGGGAAGTTCCCTGTGTTCAAATTTTCTTGCTCTGTTGCTCTCCTTGTAGAGTTCCTGTCCTCTCCAGCTCTTGCTATTTCCCACTTCTTACATAAAATTCCATTCACACTGCCCGGCAGTTGGCCATCAGGCTGTTTCTGCTTTGATGGTCTGCAGGGCAGAGGCTTTCAAAGGCCCTTTGTGGCAGGTTCCTCAGTTGTTTCCTCTTTTCTTCTGGTTTTCAGAGGCCCTCTGTAGCAGGTTCTTAGGTTGTTTCCTGTTTTCTTCTTCTGATGTCCATCATCTTTGCCTTTCAAAATGGGGATTGAGCATTTTAGTTAGGGTCCTCTCTTTTGCTTAGTTTGTTTAGATGTACAGATTTTAGTGGGTTTATCCTATGTTGTATGTTTATATGAGTGAGTGTATATACTGTGTGTGTCTTTTTGCTTCTGGGACAACTCACTCAGTACAATCCTTTCCAAGTCCCACCATTTACCTGCAAATTTCACGTTTTCCTTGTTTTACATTGCACAGTAATACTCCATTGTGTGCATGTACCACAATTTCTGCATCCATTCTTCAGTTGAGGGGCATCTGGTCTGTTTCCAGCTTCTGGCTATTACAAATAAAGCTGCTACAAACATGGTTGAGCAAATGTCCTTATTGTGTACTTGAGCCTCTTTTGGATATATGCCTAGTAGTGGTATGGCTGGATCTTGAGGAAGCACTATTCCTAGTTGTCTAAGAAATCGGCAGCTAGATTTCCAGAGTGGTTGTACAAGTTTACATTTCTACCAGCAGTGGAGGAGGGTTCCACTTTCTCCACAACCTCTCCAGCATGTGTTGTCACTTTAGTTTTTCATCTTGGCCATTCTGATGGGTGTAAGGTGAATTCTCAGGGTCGTTTTGATTTGCATTTCCCTAATAGCTAATGACATTGAACATTTCTTTAAGTGTTTCTCTGTCATTTGATATTCCTCCACATTGAGTTCTCTGTTTAGCTCTGTTCCCCATTTTTTATTGGATTACTTGGTTTGTGGCTTTTCAGCTTCTTTAGTTCTTTATATATACTGGATATTAGCCCTTTGTCAGATAAAGGGTTGGTGAAGATTCTTTCCCAATCTGTCTCCTAACATGACCTTGCCTCTCCACTCAACTCCCACTTTTCCTTATAGGTGAACCAACTGCATTGATTGTTCCTGGTACTGGAGGATAGCATAGGAGGTTCTGATTGGGCTTTCAGCCTTTTCAGGCTGTTACAATGTATAATAAAGTTAGATCTGCCACTTTTAGTCTTGTCTCTGGTGTTTGATTCCCAGGATTCTCCGTGGGCTCTGTTGCCACTCATTCCAGTTCCTCGTGGTTCCTGATTCCCATATTTATGTAAGTACTGGCAATCAGGACTAGTTATTTGCAAGACCAGTGAAACCGCTTCACTGCTGAGCCAACTCTCACACCCTATGTTGCCTATTTTTGACCAACATTTACATTGCTGATGCTTTCATCTGTTATTTGTAACTGTTTAAATATAGATTTTATTTTAGGAAGATCATATCAATGTTACAATTTAAAGTGAGGCACTTCAAGTTTCTAGAAGATATGTACATAACTAGAGGGAATGAATAGCTCTGTGTAGAAACTTGAGCAAAGAGCTGTCCGTTCTTTCTATCTATTGTTTGTTTGATTAATTTTTGCAGAGTATTCTGTGCCCCTAACTATTCTGGAACTCATTGCATAGACCAGGCTACCATCTAGCTCTATGAGATATACCTGCCTCTGCCTCCTGAGGGTTGTTTGGAATGAAAGACATGATAAAATACACCCAGCTTGCCTATTGTTTTTATATTTAGGAATTGTTTATACAATTTTTCTGAGGTGGGATAAGCACAGTTGATCTGTTTACTTGTCTCTCCCTCTTTATGTCTGTTAAGTAGCATTTATCTTACAAGGCTACATGTTTTTTTTTATTTTTATTAATTACAGTTTATTCACTCTGTATCCCCCTTGTAGCTCCCTCCCTCCCACCTTCCCTCCCAATCCCACCAGCCCTCCCTCTTCCCCTACCAGTACCCCTCCCCAATCCACTGATAAAGGAGGTCCCTCTCCCCTTCCCTTTGATCCTAGTCTATAAGGACTCATCAGGATTGGCTACATTGTCTTCCTCTGTGGCCTGATAAGGCTAGGTGTGGGGAACACACCTGCAGGATAAGCACTCAGGAGGCAGAGGCAGGAGGATCATGTTTCCAAAACTTTTTAAAGAATTATTTATTATTTATACAACATTCTGCCTGCACATTAGATCTCAGTATAGATGGTTGTGAGCTTCCATGTAGTTGCTGGAAATTGAACTCATTACCTTTGGAAGGATAGCGAGTAGTGCCCTTAAACTCTGAGCCAACTCTTCAGCCTCATCCAAGAACATTAAGGAGGAACTTAAGGTATTAATTTGTTTGTGGTCCTTTCTTTCTTCCAATTTGTTGGTTTGTTTGTATATTTATTTATTTATTTATTTTACATTGTTCTGCTGCATGTACCACTGCAAGCCATATGAGGGCATGAGATCTTACTATAGATGGTTGTGAGCCACCATGTGGTTACTGGGAATTAAACTTAGGACCTTTACAAGAACAGCCAATGCTCTTAACATCTGAGCTACTTCTCTAGCCCTGGTCCCACTTTTCTTTACTTCATGTTACTTAAATTTTCTAAAATATAAATGATTGTGTTATGAACATCTGTAGAAGGAGGCATTGTTTTTCAAGGAAGAAAATGAAAAGATTATTAACAAATGTCTTAATGATTCTTTATTATGGTCACACATAAGTTTGAATGAATACTGTCGAGTATATCTCAACAGTTTATGTCACCATGTGGTGAATGAAATTTATCATTGTGTTTTCAGGATGTTTCTTACTCATGACTACTGGGAGGTTGTATGCTGCCTTAGCTGAGCTAAGTGGATGGATGAGTAAATTGCACCTTTTCATGGGGAGGTGGGGAGGCCAGGTTTGGACTTGTGATCCTCCTGTGTCAGCCTTCTGAATGCTGGGGTTTAAAGCTTGGGCTGCTAAAATGAGAATACTGAAGCAGATGGTACATTTATCTGTTTGCGAGGATTATCACCTTTTAAGAATTCTAAACTTGGTATGTTTAATGTGTCTCACACATTTAATAAGATATTAAAATGTATCGATGTCAGGGATTCCCTAATCAACTATAATTCCAACTTTAAGGGATCCACTGTCCTCTTCTATCATCCATGGACACACACACACACACACACACACACACACACACACACACAACATATGTGTCTTTTAAAAAGTAAATGTGCAATCACAACTAGAAAAGCACATTTCAAAGCAATGTGCAACTGAAAAGCACTGTGATGATATGACCTTGACGTGCAGAATATTTCCTCAAGTGTTTCACACAATTCATCTTCAGTAGAAGGATCTTAAATGTTCTCTATACAAAATAAAAATAGAATCCTGTGTCTCCCCCTAGCCCTTGCCATGGGTCTTCTGTAGTTTCTCTTGCCATCTTTGACTTCTTTTATTTTCAACCCATTAAGAATTTCTTGTAATGGAGATTTAAAAATTGAAATAAAATGAAGATTTAAATCTTTTTTCCATCCACTATTTTTTTTTCTATAAACTTTACTGTGAGCCTTTCTTGTGAAAGGAACCCTGCAAACTGCCAGCAGGTGTGGCTCTGATGTTTGGTTTATTATTATTATTATTATTATTATTATTATTATTATTATTATTGACTTTTTAGACAGGGTTTCTCTGTGTAGCCCTGGCTGTCTTAGACTTGCTGTGAAGGCCAGGCTGGCCTCAAACTCAAAGAGATCCTCCTGCCTTTTCCTCTCCAGTGCTGGGATTAAAAGTCTGTGCCACCATGCTTGGCAGGATGTTCTTATAGCTCGGTTGAAGTCATACTATGTAACTTAGGGCATGTCCAGACATGTGAGTGTGAAGAGCTGGCAGGGGGTGCAAACGCTTGTTTTTGGAGACAGGGTTTCTCTGTGTGACCTTGTGTGTCCTGGACTCATTTTGCAAACCTGGATGATTTGAAACTGACACCTGCCTCTGCTTGCCCCACTGATGGTCACAAGTGTGTGATGCCATACCTGGCTATTTTTTATAATCTTTAAAATGATTTATAATTTCTGTATATGTGTCTGCCTTCCTGAGACCAGCTCTGTTTTGACTAGGAGAGTTGGCACTCACTAAAAAAAAGGAGTCAAGTCCACCTACCCTAAGCACGAGGTACTCTACTCTCAACTGCTGAGTCAGTGAGGATGTGGGCCAAAGATATAGCTTGTAATAAAAAGATCCTCATGTGTTCTGCAACAGCTCGACTCCTGGTGATCTTTTGTGGTCTCACGAACTGGGCACAACAGAGGCAGTCCCATGAAGGATTTATACTTTCAGAACAGCCATAAATGCTCTTCAGTTAGACCTTAGAAAAACGGGTTATGGGAAAGCATAGAGAACTCAGCTATGGGCCTCCAGTGCCATCAGGTGAAATTCTTAACATCAGGCTTGGCAGAGGCTTGTGTTCTAGTTATCATGATCCTAAAGGTATTCTTAGTCCTAGTACACTAGGTCCAACAAAAAGGCTAGCAAGGAATGACTAATAGGGACTAAAGATAGCCCAAGACAAATTGTTATTAGGCTCTGGACACACCAACATCTCCACATCACTCCAGTTCTGCTCAGTCAGTCAGATTCTGTCAACACAACTCCTCTGTGGAAGTGCTCATTCCCATGATGAGGTGGGCGGTCAGGTTCAAGGTGTGCAAATCTGTCAACATGGGAGAGACCTTCCCACCACACTCCACAGACAAAAAGTCGAATCCAAGCGCAAATGAGGACAGACAGGCGACTGATACCAGCAAACACCTCAGTGTTCCTGAATTATAGCAATATCCACACACACACATATAGCAATATTCTCTGTCTCTGTCTGTCTGTCTCTGTCTCTCTGTCTCCCTTTCTCTCTCTCTCTCTCTCTCTCTCTCTCTCTCTCTCTCTCAAACATATACACCACGAATGAATCATGAACAGAGCCTCAGAGAGGCTTGCTGGGTGACACAGATGACTGTGCTGTGGTGGCCAATGAAGAATAAATAGTAGAGGCAGCAGTAGCAGCAGATAATCAAGAGATGGCTTAGAATTCTGGGATTGCCCTTGACAATGGCCAGGAAAAGCTTAGTTCTTCGCAAATTGACCCAAAACCACAGCAGTGATAGCAAAGAAGGACAGAGATGCACCAAACCCATGACCAGAAAACCCTAAATGGCAGACCAGATCATTAGTTTGGGGAGGTGGATTTATGTCACGGGCACACACTTTCGTATTTCATAAAGAGGAAATTGTCAGGCTCCAATCTTCCAGAAATCAATAAAATGGTTGAGGTGTCTAATGTTATTAATAAAAGGAGCAAAGAAAAAACATGAGGGAAACATGGGTGCAGAAATACAGATAATCGCTCACATAGAAATACCATGAAAGCATGAAACCAGAAGCCATAGGCATACAAAAGAAGTGAATATATATTGTAGCCTTGACTACCCACAAATATGCCCTTGAATTTTTCTGTTGCCATCTGTTGCCGCTCATGGGGCTTACTTATTAGTCTGGTTATTTGGCCCCTTGGAGAAAACTAACTTTAAGATTTATTATTATTATTATTATTTAAAGAGGTAGTGATTGTTCTTTTTGGAGGGAGGGGAACTTTTTCTTTGAAAATTTACTATTTGTAGAGTATTCTGCCTGCATACCAGAAAAAGTCTCCAGATCTTGCTATAGATATTTGTGAGCCACCACATGGGTGCTGGAAATCGAAATCAGGACCTTTGGATAAGAAGCCTGTGCTCTTAAGCTCTGTGACATCTCTCCAGCCCCACCATTTATTATTATTTTATTTTTTATTGATTCATTTTACATCCCGGTCATAGACCCCTCCCTCCTCTCCTCCTGGTTCTACTCTCCCTGTTTCCCCTATATCCCCTCATCTGGCTCCTCAGAGAAGGGGATCATCCCCTCCCCGGTGTCCACCCACCCATGCCACCATATCAAGTCACATCAGGACTCAGTGCATCCTCTTCCCCTGTGGTGAGGCAAGGTAGCCCCAACAGGGGAATGTGATAAAAAAGCTAGCTTGTGGGTCAGGGTGCATTCATATGTGTGTTGGTCCTGCTGTGTTTACAAGGCCTTGTTACCCTCCTGTCTTTCATCCTCTTTGGTGCTTACACTCTGCAGAGAGTTCCTTGAGCCCTTAGGGGAGGGAATTGCTGGAGACATCTCATTTAGAGTGGAATGGTCCAAGGCCTCTCACTGTCTGAGAATCAACTGGATGTGGGTCTCTGTATTTGTTCCTATCTGCTACAGGAAGAAGTATTGTATGATGGCTGAACAAGGCACCGATCTGTGAATACAGCTGTGCTCCTTTAGCACAACTATAGCATTTACATTTCTCTGATGTCCCTGGCCTGTGTAGACTCAGGCTCCTGGCCACCCAAGCCATGTGGATCAAAGTTCCTTTTCATGGAGTGGGCCTCCTGAAACTCAACCAAATATTAATTGGTCACTTCCATGAAATTTGTGCCACAAGCGCACCAGCAAATCTTGTAGGCAGGTTTCCATTGGAAAGTGAAGGGTTGGTGTGTACTTTCCTCTTTAGGTGGACTATGGTGAATGTTAAGGCGAACACGAGCACCCACAAGCATGCATGCCATGTCTTCAATGTCTTATGTATTGTTGAAAAAGCAGGCACTTGAGAATAACTATAAAGTTCTGCTCCAAGAAACTGATACTTGGTGGAAATTCAACTTTCAGGAGTTAGCATGGCACCTCTTCATTTTCCTAGTTCCTCCTGTATCCTGTTATTTTCAGGTATTTCAGACTGAACAAAGAACATCTTTTCAGGCTGGAAATGGACTGTAGTTTTCAGGTTAGCTATAGCAGTAGCATAAAATTTGGTCAGTGGTGAACTATACTTATCTGTGTTCATTATTGCAAATATCTACATTGCAATATGTTTATATTCAAGAATGGACTTACATGTATTATAGGGATTTTATGTAGATAATTCACAGTATGATTGCTTAAAACTCTTCAAAAATTTACTGTTATTTCATTCACTTCCTTCTTTTATATTTATCCTCCTTCATAATTAGAGTACCTCCCCTGGTTTATCCCAATCAGATCAATTGTTCATGCCATTGTATTGGTTACCCACCATGCCTTCTTGGTTCTACAGTTATTCCATGATGAATACCCACAAACCAACATTTGGAGCTAGATGGCCCAAAGTAGAGAATAAAAGATATTTGTCATCTGGATATGGGTTACCTAAATTATGTTTTTTTTTACTTACATCTATTTATATGTATGATATTTATCATGTTAAACATATTTATGACTTTCCATTTCCTACCTATTGTGAACAGAATAGCAATGAAGGTTACTGAGCAAGTATTGTAGAGTGGGATGTCAAGTCATTTTTAAGTATGTCAAGGAAAAGAAAGCAGAGTCAGGTAGCAAATTTATAATTTCTGTTGAGAAAATTCTCTACTCTGATTTCTGGAATGGCTCAACTGTTTAAAACACACACCACCAACCCTTTTCCAGAAATTGATTTTCATGCTTGGTCTATAGAAAAATCTCAGATATCACCTAAAGCCCTGTATATAACAGGGCTAAAAACTCCCTAAAATTACAAAGAAAACAAGTATTTGTTCATGTGCTATTTATCTCAATTGCTTTCATGTAATTACATTTTGAATATATATATATATTGTCCAAAAATTAATAAATAACATGCATAACTTACTAAAGTGTGTTTTCAGCAGCAGCTTCTATTCTAAAATGGATTGTGATTGTTCGACAAAGTGAGGGCATCTTATTTCTGTTTAAATATACATTTAAGAAAAAAGTTTCTGAAAAGTGGGTAAATAATTTAATTTCAGTATACTAATGGGTTTTATTAGAAAAAAGAAAACTAATACATCAAAATGATAATTTTTATTTGCTATTTTTTGTTTTTAATACATCTCAAAGAGTTTTTATCGGGTCTTAAGAGAATAATGTAGCACTTAGGGAAGAAGATGCACCCCAGCAGCCCTGCACTAGAGGCCAATATGGAGAAGACCTCCACAGCCATGACGGCTTTGCCCTTGGTGCTCTGGTAGACAGGGATGAAGATGACCCAGACACTGAGGAAGACCAGCATGCTGAATGTCAGGAACTTGGCCTCATTGAATGTGTCAGGCAGGTTCCTTACCAGGAAAGCCACAGTGAAGCTGCCTAAGGCCAGGATCCCTAAGTAAGCCAGCATACAGTAGAAGGCAGTGACTGAGCCCTTATTGCATAAAATGATGACATGAGCATGTTCAGAGTGTTCATCTGTGTCAATATAAGGAGGTGAAGTTCCCAGCCAGACTGCAGAGAGAATAAGTTGGATCAGGACACAGATAGGGATGACAGCATTATAGATGCCTGAGACAAACAACCTTCTCATTGTTCTTCCTGGTTTCATGACCCTAAAGGCCAAAATTACAGTTATAGTTTTTGCCAAAATGGTGGAGATAGCCAAGGTGAACACAAGTGCAAATGTTATGGCAGATTCTCGGTGTTTGAGAAAGATTCCCAAAACTGCAATTGTGCTGACAGAGAAGCACATAGCTATGCATGCCAGCATTATGCCCAGAGGATCCTCAAAGGAAAGAAATGTCACTGCCTTGGGCAGACAGTAGTTTCTCTCTGGGTTTGGATACTCTTGACTTGGGCAAGGGATGCACTCCTGCTGATCTGTATGGAGAAATTGGATCAACATTTCACCTTATATAAATATCTATTTGTTGCACATTTAATTCATTAAAGTGCTTTCCAGTGATGTGTGTATTCTGGTATATTCTGCTTCCTGTTACTGCCAAGTACATGAACTCTTTATAATTCGCATTTCTACTGTTTATCTTGTTTAATTAAAAATAAGCTTTCTTCTCAGCAGCTTATCACTGTTTCTCAAGGACAGTGAAATCTATTTTACTCGTATTCAGATAAAGTAATACTGTCAAGTGAGCCTTCAAATATTTTTTTACACTTTGAGTTTGTAAGTATGTGTACATTGTATTTTGGTGACATCAATGTATAAAAATACTTCCTTGTTTCCATCATCATGGGTTCTTCTCATTTTTCTTGTTACTCACTGTTTTAGTGTATATTTGTTATCCCACTCCTATAATTTTTCTAAGGTAATATGGGAATAAGTTAGGTCTCCCCTCCATGACCTATGGAACAGTTCTGATTTGGTGGTAAATATATAACCCTTGCATCAACAAACTACAGCTATAATCTCAGACCAATAATTACCTATCTCAGCTGTGGAAGTTTCAAATAAATTTTTTTTTTTTTTTTTTTTTTTTTTTTACTTTTTCTGACTTTAATTTTTATCGTCATGGTCTATGGTATTTGCTTCAATAATATGTCTTTTCACTTTTCAAATGCACAAACAACAAAACAAACACATTAATATTTATATATTTATGCATACATATACATACATCAATTAATACAATAAACAATACTAATCACAGAAAAAAGAGGTTATCAATTTGAGGAAAGGCATGAGAGGATACTCAGAAGGAACTAGATGAAAGAAAGGGAATGGGAAAAAGAAAGATATAATTTTATTTGGTTTAAACAAGTATTAAAACTAAATCTCATAACCACATTTAATTGTTCTATTCTGGCGTAATTACCATTCATTGTTTTTTGAATTTTGTTTTTTAATTTCACCTCATCTTTTTTGCATTGGTTCTTTATTAACCAAAACAACACCTCTGGAATTTAACCTAAACCTTGTTGTATATATTACTATCTTAATGCCTAATACACTATAGAACCCACTATCAGTCACAAAACACATTGAACACATTATGATAATTATATTTAATATACTGACACATACTATATACTACATAAAATGTATATTGAAGATAAGGTTTCTAATTCATTTATTACAATTTATTTACTCTGTATTCTGGCTATAGCCCCATCCCTTCAATCAAGGACCATGCATGGGGAAGACCTAGACCCTCTGCTCGGATGTGGCCCATGGCAGCTTGGTGTCAGTGTGCATTTCCTAATAAGTGGAACAGTGGTTGGTCTCAGTGGCTGGCTCTTTGATCATCTCCCCCTGGGTGGAAGCCACAGAGGAGGACATTGCAGCCTGTCCTGGTGAGACCTGATGAGCTGGGGTGAGATGGTATGGGAGGAGGACCTCCCCTATCAGTGGATTGGGGGTGGGACCTAGTGAGGGAGGAGGAAGGAGGGTGGGGCTGGAGGGGGATCAAATAAATTTCTATAGTCTTTGACGTCCTTTGACTCAGGACAAGACTCTTTGTATTTCATTATTAATTCCAGAATAATCCTGGGAATTGTTCTAATTTTCACTCTTGTTCTTCCAGTAATATTCTGAAGACTGAAAAATGACCTGCATGTCATAAATACCATAAATCTACAAAAATGTTAAATCACAAAGGGAGAATGACAGAGCCATATTCACTGAAATTGTTGAGAGTCATGAGCCAGTATAGTTGCTTGGTGCTATTCCAGCCAAGCTGAGATTGTTACAATTGTTCTATCTCTAACTTTTTTTTTTTTAAATTGTTTGTTGCATTACTGGGGACTTTCTGCACTTTGATTCAATTTTTTTTTTTTTTTCTACATAAAAATTATGTCTGAGTCTTTTTTAATTAGGCATTTTTAATTATTTATAGTTTATTCACTTTGTACCTTAGCTGTAGCACCCTTGCTCATGCCCTCCACATCTTCCCACACTCATATCCTCCCATACCCCTCTCCAAGTCTGCTGATAGGGAGGTCTTCCTCCCCTTCCCTCTAACCCTAGCCTATCAGGTCTCATCAGAACTGGCTGCATTGTAAGGGGACCAGGGACTGCCTCTGAATTAAACTCAGTGGCTGGCTCTTTGATCACCTCCCCATAACAGGGAGCAGCCTTACCAGGTCATAGAGGAAGACAATGCAGCCAGCCCTGATGAGACCTGAGCCTTATGAAAATACTAAACTTAACTTTATCTGTCCACTATTTGAAAATCTTCTTTATGCCCTGGAAAATGTTAAGCAGAGATAAGCAGATAGAGAGATGAGACCATTATTTCAGGAGTTTTCTTGCAGTATGTGCCCCTAAACAGTATATTGGTGCAGGGTAAACAAAGGCAATATGCATACCCTGAGAGGCCTGGAGATTCATGTATAGGTTTAATATCTTTTATTATAGGCTTAGAGCTCCCTGAAAATGTAGTTTAAAGATAGAAGGTCACAGAGCATACACTCCTGACAGAATAAAACTTAGTAAATAAGATAGATTGACTTAAATAAACTTTTTCTAGTTTGTAGCATAAATAATGATACATATAATAAAAGAAGATATTTCTTTGTATTTGCTATGCATAAAAAGACCAGTTAAAGTGTTTTTTTGTTTCTCTGGACTGCATTCATACTGCAAACAATACCAGCCTAAAAGCAGGATTTCACATATTAAATGTGTTTTCTGTGAAGGAGACATTCTTTAGATTCTTTAAAGTAGAGTTATAGGGCTAATAATGATAATCAAATATGTTTTGTGTGTACTTTTTAAATTGTAATTTTATCCCTGGATAATGAAAAAAATCAAACATCCATTCTGTACCACTTGTATAATCATTAATCTGTGTTTGTACTGTGAAACTTGTATAAACAAGAAGAGCCTTGTCAACAATAAGTCAGAGCCAAAGAAAGGTCTTTTTTTTTTTATTTTTATTTTATTTTTTTTTTTTTCAATGCAGTTTATTCAGGAACCTTGAACAATCCTCGGACCCAGGGGAAAGCCAGCCCACAGCTTAAATAGCCTCTGGGTAGCCAACCCAGGCGTGCCACGTGGGCAATGCAGATAGGTCCACATACATGGAAGCAAGCCAGATCCTCAGCCTTAGCCAAATGTGGAATTGTTCGTGACAGAGAGCACTCACCATCGGGAAGGTGGAAGGCGGAAACCAGCTCCATCTTTAAGGCATAGCATTCCGCAGCTCTCTACAGTTCCCCCTTTTTGTTTTAGACGCATCAGGCAAGAGTAGAGGTCTGATCTCTGATATTAGAAATAAATTGGGACTTTGTACCGATGTTCATTTAGGTGTCATCCACCCAAAGAGCATCAGACCCGTCCGATACCTTTTTCTCAGAGGCGGGACCTGGGGCATCAACCCGCATGCAATCAGACATGCTCTTCTCTGGGTCGAAAGCGGCCAACCCTGAGTGCAGTGCTTCGCCTCGCATCCTGAGCGTAACATTTTAGCTTTTTATGGTAGCCAACCATGCTTGGGGAGAATGTCCTGCTTCAATGGCTGTAAAGGCCTGAATGATCATGGCTGCATCACACTGTTGTGAGACTCTAATCTTGCATATATACCACAGACAAACCAAGGAGACCAACACCAGATGGCTTGCTAATGCTCCCATGCCCGCCCATTCCTTCAGATGATTCATGGCTGCAGCAATCCATGATGATAATCCTGTGGCTAGTCCTGCGTCCACTCTGGTAGAATTTACTGTGACAATGGCCACTCTCAGCTGCTCCATCGTAGTATCGAATTCTCCAGTCCAATTACCTAAAATATAGCTCGACAATTGTTTAGACAGATTTGCAGCACAGGAAAAATTCTCATGTTATATGCTAGTGACTCAAAGTCCAGCATATTTTCATTGACATCCAAGTTGAGCGTTTTGCCATAGGGTATCAGTTTGCTCCTGCACGAGGTCATTCCTCTGATTGAACACCATCAAGCTTCCTTTTAGTTGAGCATTAATTCCTTTATGTACAACTAAGGCATGAGCTACATTGGCTAAATGATTGATCAGGGTCTGAGTAGTCTGCCGGTATGACTCATGGCTAATGCCCGGTGGTAGCTCCAACAGCCGCTAATGAGATGGTAGTAACAATGGTGGCTGTAGTTCCAAGATCCCTTTTCTGTCTGAAGAGAGTCATAGCGTGAGGGGCATCAACGGGCACAGGCACCCAGTGAGGCATGCGAGTAACCAGGGCATACCTAAATTTACTAGCATTCCAGCATTGGGCAAAAAAGCAAGTATCATTACCACAATAACTTGGCTCTATCTGGCTAATAATGAATAAAAATGGGGATATAGACAAACAGGTGTGGGCTTATAGGAAATAGGAAATATTATGAGAAGCCTTAACCCCTCGTTGGAACATCCCTCGTCAGTTCTAGAACTAGCAGTGGTGGTGTCTGAGGTCTGAGTAGGTTAAGGAGACCATTGCCCCCCAGGGCGAGTTGTGCTCCATGCCAATTGACTAACTCCCTGTTTTCCTCCACTTTTGAAAGTTATTTAAGGTTCTTAAATTTTTTTTTCCCTTTTTTAAAAATTTTTCATCAATTACACTTTAATCATTCTGCATCCCCATAAGCCCCTCCCTCCTCCCCTCCCAATCCCACCCACCCTCCTCCTTTTTGCATGCCACTCCCCAAGTCCACTGATAGGGAGGTTCTCCTCTCCTTTCTGATCTTAGTCTATCAGTTCACATCAAAAGTGGCTGCATTGTCCTCTACTATGGCCTGGTAAGGCTGCTCCCCCAGGGGAGGTGATCAAAGAGCAGGCCAATCAGATTATGTCAGAGGCAGTCCCTCTTCACATTACTATGTAACCCAAATGGACTCTGAACTGCTATGGGCTACATCTGTTCAGGGGTTCTGGGTTATCTCTATGAATAGTCCTTGGTTGGGGTATGAGTCTCTGGGAAGTTCCCTGTGTTCAAATTTTCTTGTTCTGTTGCTCTCCTTGAGGAGACCCTGTCCTCTCCAGCTCTTACTATTTCCCAGTTCTTATCTAAAATTCCATTCACTCCGCCCAACAGTTGCCCATCAGGCTCAGCATCTGCTTTGATAGTCTGAAGGGCAGAGGCTTTCAGAGAGCCCTCTGTGGTAGGTTCCTAGGTTGTTTCCTGTTTTCTTCTTCTTCTGATGTCCATCCTCTTTGCCTTTCCGGATGGGGATTGGACATTTTAGTTAGGGTCCTCTCTCTTGTTTAGTTTCTTTAGATGCACAGGTTTTAGTGGGTTTGTCCTATGTTGTATGTCTATATGAGTGAGTATATACCATGTGTGTCTTTTTTGCTTCTGGGACAACTCACTCAGGATGATCCTTTCCAGATCCCACCATTTCCTGCAAATTTCATAATTTCCTTATTTTTCATTGCTGAGTAATATTCCATTGTGTAGATGTACCACAATTTCTGCATCCATTCTTCAGTTGAGGGCATCTGGGTTGTTTCCAGCTTCTGGCTATTACAAATAAAGCTGCTACAAACATGGTTGAGCAAATGTCCTTTTTGTGTACTTGAGCCTCTTTTGGGTATATGCCCAGTAGTGGTATGGCTGGATCTTGAGGAAGCGCTATTCCTAGTTGTCTGAGAAAGCGCCAGATTGATTTCCAGAGTGGTTGTACAAGTTTACATTCCCACCAGCAGTGGAGAAGGGTTCCCCCTTTCTCCACAACCTCTCCAGCATGTGTTGTCACTTGAGTTTTTGATCTTGGCCATTCTCATAGGTGTAAGGTGAAATCTCAGGGTTGTTTTGATTTGCATTTCCCTAATGGCTAGTGAGGTTGAGCATTTCTTTAAGTGCTTCTCTGCCATTCGGTATTCCTCTACAGAGAATTCTCTGTTTAGCTCTGTTCCCCATTTTTAAGTGGATTACTTGGTTTTCTGCTTTTCATCTTCTTTAGTTCTTTATATATACTGGATATGAGTCCTCTGTCAGATAAAGGGTTGGTGAAGATTCTTTCCCAATCTGTAGGTGGTCGCTTTGTTTTGATGACGGTGTCCTTTGCTTTACAGAAGCTTTTCAGTTTCATGAGGTCCCATTTATTGACTGTTGCTCTTAGAGCCTGTGCTGTTGGTGTTCTGTTCAGGAAGTTTTCCCCTGTACCAATGAGTTCTAGGGTATTTCCACTTTTTTTCAAGCTGATTTAATGTGTCTGGTTTTATGTTGAGGTCTTTGATCCACTTGGACTTCAGTTTTGTGCAGGGTGACAAGTATGGATCTATTTTCATTTTTCTACATGTAGACATCCAGTTAGACCAGCACCATTTGTTGAAGATGCTATCTTTTTTCCATTGTATGGTTTTGGCATCTTTGTCAAAGATCAGGTGTCCATAAGTGTGTGGGTTGATTTCTGGGTCCTCTGTTCGGTTCCATTGATCCACCATTCTGTTTCTATGCCAGTACCATGCAGTTTTTAAAACTGTTGCTCTATAGTACAACTTAAGATCAGGGATGGAGATGCCTCCGGAATATCTTTTATTGTAGAGGATTGCTTTAGCAATTCTGGGTTTCTTGTTATTCCATATGAAGTTGAGAATTTTTCTTTCCAGGTCTGTAAAGAATTGTGTTGGTAATTTGATGGGCATTGCATTGAATCTGTAGATTGCTTTTGGTAAGATGGCCATTTTTACTATGTTAATCTTGCCAAGCCATGAGCATGGGAGATCTTTCCATCTTCTCATATCTTCTTCTAATTCTTTCTTCAGAGATTTGAAATTTTTTTCATACAAGTCTTTGACTTCCTTGGTTAGGGTTACTCGAGGTACCTTATGTCATTTGTGGCTATTGTGAAGGGTGTTGTTTCCTAATTTCTTTCTCAGCCCTTTTGTCTTTTGTATACAGGAGGGCTACTGATTTTTTTGAGTTAATTTTGTATCCGGCCACTTTGCTGAAGGTGTTAATCAGCTGTAGGAGTTCCCTGGTAGAGTTTTTGGGGTCACTCACGTATACTATCATATCATCTGCAAATAGTGATAATTTGACTTCTTCCTTTCCAATTTGTATCCCCTTGATCTCCTTCAACTGTCTTATTGCTCTAGCAAGGACTTCCAGCACTATGTTGAAGAGATATGGAGAGAGTGGGCAGCCTTGTCTTGTCCCTGATTTCAGTGGGATTGCTTTAAGTTTCTCTCCGTTCAGTTTGATGTTAGCTATAGGCTTGCTGTATATCGCCTTTACTATGTTTAGATATGTGCCTTGTATCCCTGATCTCTCCAATACTTTGAACATGAATGGATGTTGGATTTTGTCAAAGGCTTTTTCAGCATCTAGGAGATTATCATGTGGTTTTTTTTTCTTTCAGTTTGTTAATATGGTGGATCACATTGATGGATTTCCTTATATTGAACCACCCCTGCATACCTGGGATGAAGCCTACTTGGTCATAGTGGATAATATCTTTGATGTGTTCTTGGATTGGTTTGCAAGTATTTTATTAAGTATTTTTGCATCAATGTTCATAAGGGAGATTGGCGGAAATTCTCTTTCTTTGTTGAGTCTTTGTGAGGTTTAGGTACCAAGGTGACTGTGGCTTCATAGAATGAATTTGGTAATATTCCTTCTGTTTCTATTTTGTGGAATAGTTTGAAGAGAATTGGTGTTAGCTCTTCTTTGAAGGTCTGGTAGAATTCTGCGCTGAAGCCATCTGGTCCTGGGCTTTTTTGGATGGGAGACTTTTGATGACCGCTTCTATTTCTTTTGGGGATATAGGACTATTTAGTTGATTTACCTGGTCCTGATTCAGCTTTGGTAAGTCAAATCGATCAAGAAAATTATCCATTTCATTTAGATTTTCAAATTTTGTGGCATATAGACTTTTGAAGTAAGTCCTAATGATTGTTTGGATTTCCTCAGTGTCTGTAGTTATATCCCCTTGTCATTCCTGATTTTGTTGATTTGGGTGGTGTCTCTCTGCCTTTTAGTTAGCCTGGCTAAGGGTTTGTCGATCTTGTTGATTTTCTCAAAGAACCAGCTCTTGGTTTCATTGATTCTTTGAATTGTTTTATTTGTTTTCAATTGATTGATTTCAGCCCTGAGTTTGATTATTTCCAGCCGTCTACCTTTTTGGTGTGTCTGCTTCTTCTTTTCTAGGGTTTTTAAGTGAGCCATTAGGGTGCTTGAATGAGCTGTCTCGAATTTCTTCTTGAAGGCACTTAGTGCTATGAACTTTCCTCTTAGCACTGCTTTCATTGTGTCCCACAAGTTCGGGTATGTTGTGTCTTCATTTTCATTGATTTCTAGAAAGACTTTAATTTCTTTCTTTATTTCTTCCCTGACCCAGCTGTCATTTAGTAACAAGTTGTTCAGTTTCCATGTGTGTGTAGGCTTTTTGTTATTTCTGTTATTGTGGAGGTCCAGCTTTATTCCATGGTGATCAGACAAGATACATGGGATTATTTCAATCTTCTTGTATCTGTTGAGGCTTGCTTTGTGACCCACTATATGGTCTATTTTGGAGAAGGTTCCATGAGGTGCTGAGAAGAAGGTAAATTCTTTTGTGTTTGGGTGTAAAGTTCTGTAAATGTCTGTTAAGTCCATTTGATTCATGACCTCTGTCAGAGACATTGTTTCTTTGTTTAATTTCTGTTTTGTTGACCTGTCCTTTGTTGAGAGCGGGTGTTGAAGTCTCCCACTATTAATGTGTGGGGATCTATATGTGCTTTAAATTTTATCAATGTTTCTTTCACAAATGTGGGTGCCCTTGTATTTGGGGCATAGATGTTCAGGATGGTGATGTCTTCCTGGTGGAATTTTCCTTGATGAGTATGAAGTGTCCTTCCCCATCTCTTTTGATTAATTTTGGTTGAAAGTCTATTTTATCAGATATTAGAATGGCTACTCCTGCTTGCTTCTTGGGTCCGTTTGCTTGGAAAGTCGTCTTCCAACCCTTTACCCTCAGGTAATGTCTATCTTTGTGTCTTAGGTGTGTTTCTTGTATGCAACAGATTGCTGGGTTTTGTTTACGTATCCATTCTGTTAATCTGTGTCGTTTTATTGGAGAGTTGAGTCCATTGATGTTAGAGAGATTAATGACCAGTGGCTGTTAGATGTCTTGATTTTGATGTTGGCTGTGGTCATCAGGTTGTGTGCTTGGTTGCTTTTGTTTTACTGAAGTGAGGTTATTTATTTCCTGTTTTTTCTTGAATGTATCTAGCTTTCTTGGGTTGTATTTTCCCTTCCAGTGTCTTCTGTAATGCTGGATTTGTTTGTAGGTATTGTTGAAATTTGTTTTTGTCATTGAATATCTTGTTTTCTCCATCTATGAGGACTGAGAGTTTTATGGGTATAATAGCCTGGGCTGACACCTGTGTTCTCTTAGGGTCTGCATGATATCCGTCCAGGCCCTTCTGGCTTTCATAGTCTCTGTTGAAAAGTCAGGTGTGATTCTAATGGGTTTGCCATTATATGTTACTTGGCCTTTTTCCCTTGCAGCTTTTAGTATTTTTTCTTTGTTCTGTATACTTACAGTTTTGATTATTATGTGGCGGGAGGATTTTCTTTTCTGGTCAAATTTGTTGGGTGTTCTGTAGGCCTCATGTATTCTAATTGGCCTCTCCTTTAGCTTGGGGAAATTTTCTTCAATGATTTTGTTGAAAATATTTTCTGGGCCTTGGAGAAGGAAGTCTTCTTTTCCTCTATACCTATTATTCTTAGGTTTTGTCTTTTCATATTGTCTTGCATTTCTTGGACGGTCTGTGTCAGGAATTTTTCGGATTTAACATTTTCTTTGACAGATACATCTATTTCTTCCATTGTATCTTCTACACCTGAGATTCTTTCTTCCATCTCTTGTAGTCTGTTGGTTATGCTTACCTCTGTAGTTCCCGTTTTCTTCCCTAGATTCTTCCTTTCCATTATTTCTTCCATTTGTGTTTTCTTTAACTTTTCCAATTCTATTTTCAGGTCTTCAGTTGTTTTGTTTACTTCCTTCACCTGTCTGATTGTACTTTCCTGTTTTTCTTTTAGTTCCTTCAACTCTGTTTCTATCATTTCATTTAGTGTTTTAAGCATTTCCTTTCTAAAGGCCATAAACTGTTTGGCTGTCGCTTCCTCTATTTCTTTACAGATGGCAATATTCTGTTTGAGTTTATCTTCCTCTATGTCTTTCTGAATCTTATTTGTTTCCTCTGTTATCATCTTCCTGAGCATACTTGTTAGGTCATCTTCTTGGATTTCAGTTATGGTGGGGTGTCCAGGGCTACTTGCCCCTGGGTAACTGGGTTCTGGAGATGCCATATTGCTCTGTCTTTTGTTGCTTGAGCTTTTACGCTGGCCTCTACCCATTGTGTTATCTTAGGTGTTTGGGGTTATTTTCTGGTGGTTCCTGGGGATCCTGTGGTGGAGAGAATCCCCTTTGCAGAAAGCTGGTTTTTCCTGAAGGATGTCTTCTCAGCTTTTTCGGTATAGTCCCTGGGTGGCTGGTGTTTTTTCAGGAGTTGCTCACCTCAGGAATATAGACCTGAGTGGTAACTGTGGGCTTTGTTAGTCGAGAGGGTTCTCCTCTCACCCAGGGAAGTCCTGAGGGCAGCTGCCCTGTTTCTGGGTTTCTTGTTGCAAATTTAATGATCAGCTGCTGTGACCCAGTTGGACATCAGCCGCGCCTCAACTGTTTGTGCCTGTGTCTGGAGCACAGCTGAGTGCTGGCGCCTCGGCCCCACTAGACTGCTAGACTTTTTCTAGGGAAGGATTGGGTGATTCAGGTCAGTACAGTTTCCTTCCTTCCCCGTGGATTCTCTGGAGACAGGGACTCCCAGTGTTTTTTTTTTTTTGCCCTGGTGCACACTGCTCAGTGTCCGCCAGCTGGCTGGCCGCAGAAACTGCCTGTGCCTGGAGCACAGCTGTGTGATGGCGGCTCAGTCTCTGCCAGCTGTCTGGTGCGCAGAAACTGCCTGTGTCTGCCTTTGCGGCTTTTGGGAGCCTGAGTGCCCCTCTAAGCTGGGTAATTTTCCGGGACCTTTTTCAGGTTGGGGGTGAGCTGAGTGCTCTGAGATCAGACCCGCCGTTTCTATCTCCGCGGCGAATCAGGTGCGCAGGCAGGCAGGGCTCTGTGCCGAACCTGGGTCCCCGGCTCTGGCTCCGGCTGGCTCCTGGGGTGCCCGTGGAACCCACCCGAGTCTTTTCCCGGGATGTCTGGGTGTGACCTAAGGCCGGTCCCAATCGTTTCCTGTACCCTGGGTTATCTCTCGACTGAAAATTCCAGTCTCTGATAGTGTGGTGCCCACGGTTCAGTCTGGGACCGTGACCAGAGACACTGGCTTGTGGCTCTGGGCTGGCGCTGGGGCTGGCGGCAGCGTCTGGCGGAAACGGGATCTCTTCCGCGGTTTAGCCGGGTGAGTTAAAAGCTGATTGAATCCCCACCGTGGGGTATCCTCTCACCTGGGAAACACAATGACTGTGTTTTATGGCCGAGTTCTGATTGCTGGTCACTGTGCTGATCCTGCTGTGCTGCTGCTCAGAATGAGAGTCCTCCCGGCGCCGCCATCTTGCCCTCCCCAAGAAAGGTCTTAATGTTATAAGTCAGCTGCTAGATTCCACTGACCACATCAGCTGACTAAC
>JAEOAE010004281.1:0-51276 GCA_036365155.1 Meriones psammophilus
GTGGGCACCACACTATCAGAGACTGGAATTTTCAGTCGAGAGATAACCCAGGGTACAGGAAACGATTGGGACCGGCCTTAGGTCACCCAGACATCCCTGGAAAAGACTCGGGGCGGGTTCCACGGGCACCCCAGGAGCCAGCCGGGCCAGAGCCGGGACCCAGGTTCGGCACAGAGCCCTGCCTGCCTGCGCACCTGATTCTCCGCCGGAGATAGAAGCGGCGGGTCTGATCTCAGAGCACTCAGCTCACCCCAACCTGAAAAGGTCCCGGAAAATTACCCAGCAGAGGGGCACTCAGGCTCCCAAAAGCCGCAAAGGCAGACACAGGCAGTTTCTGCGCACCAGACAGCTGGCAGAGACTGAGCCGCCATCACACAGCTGTGCTCCAGGCACAGGCAGTTTCTGCGACCAGCCAGCTGGCGGACACTGAGCAGTGTGCACCAGGGCAAAAAAAGACACTGGGAGTCCGTGTCTCCAGAGAATACACGGGGAAGGAAGGAAACTGTACTGACCTGAATCACCCAATCCTTCCCTAGAAAAAGTCTAGTAGTCTAGTGGGGCGAGGCGCCAGCACTCAGCTGTGCTCCAGACACAGGCACAAACAGTTGAGGGCGCCTGATGTCCAACTGGGTCACAGCAGCTGATCATTAAATTTGCAACAAGAAACCCAGAAACAGGGCAGCTGCCCTCAGGACTTCCCTGGGTGAGAGGAGAATCCTCTCGACTAACAAAGCCCACAGTTACCACTCAGGTCTATATCCCTGAGGTGAGCAACTCCTGAAAAACACCAGCCATCCAGGGACTATACCCAAAAAGCTGAGAAGACATCCTTCAGGAAAAACCAGCTTTCTGCAAAGGGGATTCTCTCCACCACAGGATCCCCAGGAACCACCAGAAAATAACCCCAAACACCTAAGATAACACAATGGGTAGAGGCCAGCGTAAAAGCTCAAGCAACAAAAGACAGAGCAATATGGCATCTCCAGAACCCAGTTACCCAGGGGAAAGTAGCCCTGGACACCCCACCATAACTGAAATCCAAGAAGATGACCTAACAAGTATGCTCAGGAAGATGATAACAGAGGAAACAAATAAGATTAGTAAAGACATAGAGGAAGATAAACTCAAACAGAATATTGCCATCTGTAAAGAAATAAAGGCGACAGCCAAACAGTTTATGGCCTTTAGAAAGGAAATGCTTAAAACACTGAATGAAATGATAGAAACAGAGTTGAAGGAACTAAAAGAAAAACAGGAAAGTACAATCAGACAGGTGAAGGAAGTAAACAAAACAACTCAGGACCTGAAGATAGAATTGGAAAAATTAAAGAAAACACAAATGGAAGAAATAATGGAAAGGAAGAATCTAGGGAAGAAAACAGGAACTACAGAGTAAGCATAACCAACAGACTACAAGAGATGGAAGAAAGAATCTCAGGTGTAGAAGATACAATGGAAGAAATTGATGTATCTGTCAAGGAAAATGTTAAATCTGAAAAATTCCTGACACAGACCGTCCAAGAAATGCAAGACAATATGAAAAGACAAAACCTAAGAATAATAGGTATAGAGGAAAAAGAAGACTTCCTTCTCCAAGGCCCAGAAAATATTTTCAACAAAATCATTGAAGAAAATTTCCCCAAGCTAAAGGAGAGGCCAATTAGAATACATGAGGCCTACAGACACCCAACAAATTTGACCAGAAAAGAAAATCCTCCCGCCACATAATAATCAAAACAGTAAGTATACAGAACAAAGAAAAATACTAAAAGCTGCAAGGGAAAAAGGCCAAGTAATATATAATGGCAAACCCATTAGAATCACACCTGACTTTTCAACAGAGACTATGAAAGCCAGAAGGGCCTGGGACGGATATCATGCAGACCCTAAGAGAACACAGATGTCAGCCCAGGCTACTATACCCTGCAAAACTCTCAGTCCTCATAGATGGAGAAAACAAGATATTCAATGACAAAAACAAATTTCAGCAATACCTACAAACAAATCCAGCATTACAGAAGACACTGGAAGGAAAATACAACCCAAGAAAGCTAGCTACATTCAAGAAAACACAGGAAATAAATAACCTCACTTTAGTAAAACAAAAAAGCAACCAAGCACACAACCTGATGACCACAGCCAACATCAAAATCAAGACATCTAACAGCCACTGGTCATTAATCTCTCTCAACATCAATGGACTCAACTCTCAATAAAAAGACACAGATTAACAGAATGGATACGTAAACAAAACCCAGCAATCTGTTGCATACAAGAAACACACCTAAGACACAAAGATAGACATTACCTGAGGTAAAGGGTTGGAAGACGACTTTCCAAGCAAACGGACCCAAGAAGCAAGCAGGAGTAGCCATTCTAATATCTGATAAAATAGACTTTCAACCAAAATTAATCAAAAGAGATGGGGAAGGACACTTCATACTCATCAAGGGAAAATTCCACCAGGAAGACATCACAATCCTGAACATCTATGCCCCAAATACAAGGGCACCCACATTTGTGAAAGAAACATTGATAAAATTTAAAGCACATATAGATCCACACACATTAATAGTGGGAGACTTCAACACCCGCTCTCAACAAAGGACAGGTCAACAAAACAGAAATTAAACAAAGAAACAATGTCTCTGACAGAGGTCATGAATCAAATGGACCTAACAGACATTTACAGAACTTTACACCCAAACACAAAAAGAATTTACCTTCTTCTCAGCACCTCATGGAACCTTCTCCAAAATAGACCATATAGTGGGTCACAAAGCAAGCCTCAACAGATACAAGAAGATTGAAATAATCCCATGTATCTTGTCTGATCACCATGGAATAAAGCTGGACCTCCACAATAACAGAAATAACAAAAAAGCCTACACACACATGGAAACTGAACAACTTGTTACTAAATGACAGCTGGGTCAGGGAAGAAATAAAGAAAGAAATTAAAGTCTTTCTAGAAATCAATGAAAATGAAGACACAACATACCCGAACTTGTGGGACACAATGAAAGCAGTGCTAAGAGGAAAGTTCATAGCACTAAGTGCCTTCAAGAAGAAATTCGAGACAGCTCATTCAAGCACCCTAATGGCTCACTTAAAAACCCTAGAAAAAGAAGAAGCAGACACACCAAGAAGGAGTAGACGGCTGGAAATAATCAAACTCAGGGCTGAAATCAATCAATTTGAAACAAATAAAACAATTCAAAGAATCAATGAAACCAAGAGCTGGTTCTTTGAGAAAATCAACAAGATCGACAAACCCTTAGCCAGGCTAACTAAAAGGCAGAGAGACACCACCCAAATCAACAAAATCAGGAATGAAAAGGGGATATAACTACAGACACTGAGGAAATCCAAACAATCATTAGGACTTACTTCAAAAGTCTATATGCCACAAAATTTGAAAATCTAAATGAAATGGACAATTTTCTTGATCGATTTGACTTACCAAAGCTGAATCAGGACCAGGTAAATAAACTAAATAGTCCTATATCCCCAAAGAAATAGAAGCGGTCATCAAAAGTCTCCCATCCAAAAAAAGCCCAGGACCAGATGGTTTCAACGCAGAATTCTACCAGACCTTCAAAGAAGAGCTAACACCAATTCTCTTCAAACTATTCCACAAAATAGAAACAGAAGGAATATTACCAAATTCATTCTATGAAGCCACAGTCACCTTGGTACCTAAACCTCACAAAGACTCAACAAAGAAAGAGAATTTCGGCCAATCTCCCTTATGAACATTGATGCAAAAATACTTAATAAAATACTTGCAAACCGAATCCAAGAACACATCAAAGATATTATCCACTATGACCAAGTAGGCTTCATCCCAGGTATGCAGGGGTGGTTCAATATAAGAAATCCATCAATGTGATCCACCATATTAACAAATTGAAAAAAAAAACCACATGATAATCTCCTAGATGCTGAAAAAAGCCTTTGACAAAATCCAACATCCATTCATGTTCAAAGTATTGGAGAGATCAGGGATACAAGGCACATATCTAAACATAGTAAAGGCGATATACAGCAAGCCTATAGCCAACATCAAACTGAACGGAGAGAAACTTAAAGCAATCCCACTGAAATCAGGGACAAGACAAGGCTGCCCACTCTCTCCATATCTCTTCAACATAGTGCTGGAAGTCCTTGCTAGAGCAATAAGACAGTTGAAGGAGATCAAGGGGATACAAATTGGAAAGGAAGAAGTCAAATTATCACTATTTGCAGATGATATGATAGTATACGTGAGTGACCCCAAAAACTCTACCAGGAACTCCTACAGCTGATTAACACCTTCAGCAAAGTGGCGGATACAAAATTAACTCAAAAAAATCAGTAGCCCTCCTGTATACAAAAGACAAAAGGGCTGAGAAAGAAATTAGGAAACAACACCCTTCACAATAGCCACAAATGACATAAGGTACCTCAGAGTAACCCTAACCAAGGAAGTCAAAGACTTGTATGAAAAAAAAATTTCAAATCTCTGAAGAAAGAATTAGAAGAAGATATGAGAAGATGGAAAGATCTCCCATGCTCATGGCTTGGCAAGATTAACATAGTAAAAATGGCCATCTTACCAAAAGCAATCTACAGATTCAATGCAATGCCCATCAAATTACCAACACAATTCTTTACAGACCTGGAAAGAAAAATTCTCAACTTCATATGGAATAACAAGAAACCCAGAATTGCTAAAACAATCCTCTACAATAAAAGATCTTCGGAGGTATCTCCATCCCTGATCTTAAGTTGTACTATAGAGCAACAGTTTTAAAAACTGCATGGTACTGGCATAGAAACAGAATGGTGGATCAATGGAACTGAACAGAGGACCCAGAAATAAACCCACACACTTATGGACACCTGATCTTTGACAAAGATGCCAAAACCATACAATGGAGAAAAGATAGCATCTTCAACAAATGGTGCTGGTCTAACTGGATGTCTACATGTAGAAAAATGAAAATAGATCCATACTTGTCACCCTGCACAAAACTGAAGTCCAAGTGGATCAAAGACCTCAACATAAAACCAGACACATTAAATCGGCTTGAAAAAAAGTGGGGAATACCCTAGAACTCATTGGTACAGGGAAAACTTCCTGAACAGAACACCAACAGCACAGGCTCTAAGAGCAACAGTCAGTAAATGGGACCTCATGAAACTGAAAAGCTTCTGTAAAGCAAAGGACACCGTCATCAAAACAAAGCGACCACCTACAGATTGGGAAAGAATCTTCACCAACCCTTTATCTGACAGAGGACTCATATCCAGTATATATAAAGAACTAAAGAAGCTGAAAAGCAGCAAACCAAGTAATCCACTTAAAAAATGGGAACAGAGCTAAACAGAGAATTCTCTGTAGAGGAATACCGAATGGCAGAGAAGCACTTAAAGAAATGCTCAACCTCACTAGCCATTAGGGAAATGCAAATCAAAACAACCCTGAGATTTCACCTTACACCCATGAGAATGGCCAAGATCAAAAACTCAAGTGACAACACATGCTGGAGAGGTTGTGGAGAAAGGGGAACCCTTCTCCACTGCTGGTGGAATGTAAACTTGTACAACCACTCTGGAAATCAATCTGGCGCTTTCTCAGACAACTAGGAATAGCGCTTCCTCAAGATCCAGCCATACCACTCCTGGGCATATATCCAAAAGAGGCTCAAGTACACAAAAGGACATTTGCTCAACCATGTTTGTAGCAGCTTTATTTGTAATAGCCAGAAGCTGGAAACAACCCAGATGCCCCTCAACTGAAGAATGGGTGCAGAAATTGTGGTACATCTACACAATGGAATATTACTCAGCAATGAAAAATAAGGAAATCATGAAATTTGCAGGTAAATGGTGGGATCTGGAAAGGATCATCCTGAGTGAGTTGTCCCAGAAGCAAAAAGACACACATGGTATATACTCACTCATATAGACATACAACATAGGACAAACCCACTAAAACCTGTGCATCTAAAGAAACTAAGCAAGAGAGAGGACCTAACTAAAATGTCCAATCCCCATCCGGAAAGGCAAAGAGGATGGACATCAGAAGAAGAAGAAAACAGGAAACAATCTAGGAACCTACCACAGAGAGCCTCTGAAAGCCTCTGCCCTTCAGACTATGAAAGCAGATGCTGAGCCTGATGGGCAACTGTCAGGAAGAGTGAATGGAATTTTAGGTAAGAACTGGGAAATAATAAGAGCTGGAGAGGACAGGGTCTCCACAAGGAGAACAACAGAACAAGAAAATTTGAACACAGGGAACTTCCCAGAGACTCATACTCCAACCAAGGACTATTCATGGAGATAACCCAGAACCCCTGAACAGATGTAGCCCAGGGCAGTTTAGAGTCCAATTGGATTACATAGTAATGTGAAGAGGGACTGCCTCTGACATAATCTGATTGGCCTGCTCTTTGATCACCTCTCCCTGGGGGGGAGCAGCCTTACCAGGCCATAGTAGAGGACAATGCAGCCACTTTTGATGTGAACTGATAGACTAAGATCAGAAAGGAGAGGAGAACCTCCCCTATCAGTGGACTTGGGGAGTGGCATGCAAGCAAAGGGAGGAGGGAGGGTGGGATTGGGAGGGGAGGAGGGAGGGACTTATGGGGGGATGCAGAATGAATAAAGTGTAATTGATGAAAAATTTTTTAAAAAGGGAAAAAATAATTTAAGAACCTTAAATGACTTTCAAAAGTGGAGGAAAACAGGGAGTTAGTCAATTGGCATGGAGCACAACTCGCCCCTGGGGGCAATGGTCTCCTTAACCTACTCAGACCTCGGACACCACCACTGCTAGTTCTAGAACTGACGCAGGATGTTCCAACGAGGGGGTTAAGGCTTCTCATAATATTTCCTATTTCCTATAAGCCCACACCTGTTTGTCTATATCCCCCATTTTTATTCATTATTAGCCAGATAGAGCCAAGTTATTGTGGTAATGATACTTGCTTTTTGCCCAATGCTGGAATCCTAGTAAATTTAGGTATGCCCTGGTTACTCGCATGCCTCACTGGGTGCCTGTGCCCGTTGATGCCCCTCATGCTATGACTCTCTTCAGACAGAAAAGGGATCTTGGAACTACAGCCACCATTGTTACTACCATCTCATTGGCGGCTGTTGGAGCTACCACCGGGGCATTAGCCATGAGTTATACTGGGCAGACTACTCAGACCCTGATCAATCATTTAGCCAATGTAGCTCATGCCTTAGTTGTACATAAAGGAATTAATGCTCAACTAAAAGGAAGCTTGATGGTGTTCAATCAGAGGAATGACCTCGTGCAGGAGCAAACTGATACCCTATGGCAAATCGCTCAACTTGGCTGTTAATGAAAATATGCTGGACTTTAAGTCACTAGCATATAACATGAGAATTTTTCCTGTGCTGCAAATCTGTCTAAACAATTGTCGAGCTATATTTTAGGTAATTGAACTGGAGAATTCGATACTACGATGGAGCAGCTGAGAGTGGCCATTGTCACAGTAAATTCTACCAGAGTGGACACAGGACTAGCCACAGGATTATCATCATGGATTGCTGCAGCCATGAATCATCTGAAGGAATGGGCGGGCATGGGAGCATTAGCAGGCCTTCTGGTGTTGGTCTCCTTGGTTTGCCTGTGGTATATATGCAAGATTAGAGTCTCACAACAGTGTGATGCAGCCATGATCATTCAGGCCTTTACAGCCATTGAAGCAGGACATTCTCCCCAAGCATGGTTGGATACCATAAAAAAGCTAAAATGTTACGCTCAGGATGCGAGGCTAAGCACTGCACTCAGGGTCGGCCGCTTTCGACCCAGAGAAGAGCATGTCTGATTGCATGCGGGTTGATGCCCCAGGTCCCGCCTCTGAGAAAAAGGTATCGGACGGGTCTGATGCTCTTTGGGTGGATGACACCTAAATGAACATCAGTACAAAGTCCCAATTTATTTCTAATATCAGAGATCAGACCTCTACTCTTGCCTGATGCGTCTAAAACAAAAGGGGAACTGTAGAGAGCTGCGGAATGCTATGCCTTAAAGATGGAGCTGGTTGGGGGGCAAGATGGCGGCGCCGGGAGGACTCTCATTCTGAGCAGCAGCACAGCAGGATCAGCACAGTGACCAGCAATCAGAACTCTCGGCCATAAAACACAGCCATTGTGTTTCCCAGGTGAGAGGATACCCCACGGTGGGGGATTCAATCAGCTTTTAACTCACCCGGCTAAACCGTGGAAGAGATCCCGGTTCCGCCAGACGCTGCCGCCAGCCCCAGCGCCAGCCCAGAGCCACAAGCCAGTGTCTCTGGTCACTGTCCCAGACTGAACCGTGGGCACCACACTATCAGAGACTGGAATTTTCAGTCCAGAGATAACCCCAGGGTACAGGAAACGATTGGGACCGGCCTTAGGTCACCCAGACATCCCCTGGAAAAGACTCGGGCGGGTTCTACGGGCACCCCAGGAGACAGCCCGGAGCCAGAGCCGGGGACCCAGGTTCCGGCACAGAGCCCTGCCTGCCTGCGCACCTGATTCTCCGCCGGAGATAGAAACGGCGGGTCTGATCTCAGAGCACTCAGCTCACCCCCAACCTGAAAAGGTCCCCGGAAAATTACCCAGCTTAGAGGGGCACTCAGGCTCCCAAAAGCCGCAAAGGCAGACACAGGCAGTTTCTGCGCACCAGACAGCTGGCAGAGACTGAGCCGCCATCACACAGCTGTGCTCCAGGCACAGGCAGTTTCTGCGACCAGCCAGCTGGCGGATACTGAGCAGTGTGCACCAGGGCAAAAAAAAAGACACTGGGAGTCCGTGTCTCCAGAGAATACCCGGGGAAGAAAGGAAACTGTACTGACCTGAATCACCCAATCCTTCCCTAGAAAAGTCTAGTAGTCTAGTGGGGCCGAGGTGCCAGCACTCAGCTGTGCTCCAGACACAGGCACAAACAGTTGAGGCGCGCCTGATGTCCAACTGGGTCACAGCAGCTGATCATTAAATTTGCAACAAGAAACCCAGAAACAGGGCAGCTGCCCTCAGGACTTCCCTGGGTGAGAGGAGAACCCTCTCGACTAACAAAGCCCACAGTTACCACTCAGGTCTATATCCCTGAGGTGAGCAACTCCTGAAAAAACACCAGCCATCCAGGGACTATACCCAAAAAGCTGAGAATACATCCTTCAGGAAAAACCAGCTTTCTGCAAAGGGGATTCTCTCTACCACAGGATCCCCAGGAACCACCAGAAAATAACCCCAAACACCTAAGATAACGCAATGGGTAGAGGCCAGCGTAAAAGCTCAAGCAACAAAAGACAGAGCAATATGGCATCTCCAGAACCCAGTTACCCAGGGGCAAGTAGCCCTGGACACCCCACCATAACTGAAATCCAAGAAGATGACCTAACAAGTATGCTCAGGAAGATGATAACAGAGGAAACAAATAAGATTCGTAAAGACATAGAGGAAGATAAACTCAAACAGAATATTGCCATCTGTAAAGAAATAGAGGAAGCGACAGCCAAACAGTTTATGGCCTTTAGAAAGGAAATGCTTAAAACACTGAATGAAATGATAGAAACAGAGTTGAAGGAACTAAAAGAAAAACAGGAAAGTACAATCAGACAGGTGAAGGAAGTAAACAAAACAACTCAGGACCTGAAGATAGAATTGGAAAAATTAAAGAAAACACAAATGGAAGAAATAATGGAAAGGAAGAATCTAGGGAAGAAAACAGGAACTACAGAGGTAAGCATAACCAACAGACTACAAGAGATGGAAGAAAGAATCTCAGGTGTAGAAGATACAATGGAAGAAATTGATGTATCTGTCAAGGAAAATGTTAAATCTGAAAAATTCCTGACACAGACCGTCCAAGAAATGCAAGACAATATGAAAAGACAAAACCTAAGAATAATAGGTATAGAGGAAAAAGAAGACTTCCTTCTCCAAGGCCCAGAAAATATTTTCAACAAAATCATTGAAGAAAATTTCCCCAAGCTAAAGGAGAGGCCAATTAGAATACATGAGGCCTACAACACCCAACAAATTTGACCAGAAAAGAAAATCCTCCCGCCACATAATAATCAAAACAGTAAGTATACAGAACAAAGAAAAAATACTAAAAGCTGCAAGGGAAAAAGGCCAAGTAATATATAATGGCAAACCCATTAGAATCACACCTGACTTTTCAACAGAGACTATGAAAGCCAGAAGGGCCTGGACGGATATCATGCAGACCCTAAGAGAACACAGATGTCAGCCCAGGCTACTATACCCTGCAAAACTCTCAGTCCTCATAGATGGAGAAAACAAGATATTCAATGACAAAAACAAATTTCAGCAATACCTACAAACAAATCCAGCATTACAGAAGACACTGGAAGGGAAAATACAACCCAAGAAAGCTAGCTACATTCAAGAAAACACAGGAAATAAATAACCTCACTTTAGTAAAACAAAAGCAACCAAGCACACAACCTGATGACCACAGCCAACATCAAAATCAAGACATCTAACAGCCACTGGTCATTAATCTCTCTCAACATCAATGGACTCAACTCTCCAATAAAAAGACACAGATTAACAGAATGGATACGTAAACAAAACCCAGCAATCTGTTGCATACAAGAAACACACCTAAGACACAAAGATAGACATTACCTGAGGGTAAAGGGTTGGAAGACGACTTTCCAAGCAAACGGACCCAAGAAGCAAGCAGGAGTAGCCATTCTAATATCTGATAAAATAGACTTTCAACCAAAATTAATCAAAAGAGATGGGGAAGGACACTTCATACTCATCAAGGGAAAATTCCACCAGGAAGACATCACAATCCTGAACATCTATGCCCCAAATACAAGGGCACCCACATTTGTGAAAGAAACATTGATAAAATTTAAAGCACATATAGATCCACACACATTAATAGTGGGAGACTTCAACACCCCGCTCTCAACAAAGGACAGGTCAACAAAACAGAAATTAAACAAAGAAACAATGTCTCTGACAGAGGTCATGAATCAAATGGACCTAACAGACATTTACAGAACTTTACACCCAAACACAAAAGAATTTACCTTCTTCTCAGCACCTCATGGAACCTTCTCCAAAATAGACCATATAGTGGGTCACAAAGCAAGCCTCAACAGATACAAGAAGATTGAAATAATCCCATGTATCTTGTCTGATCACCATGGAATAAAGCTGGACCTCCACAATAACAGAAATAACAAAAAGCCTACACACACATGGAAACTGAACAACTTGTTACTAAATGACAGCTGGGTCAGGGGAAGAAATAAAGAAAGAAATTAAAGTCTTTCTAGAAATCAATGAAAATGAAGACACAACATACCCGAACTTGTGGGACACAATGAAAGCAGTGCTAAGAGGAAAGTTCATAGCACTAAGTGCCTTCAAGAAGAAATTGAGACAGCTCATTCAAGCACCCTAATGGCTCACTTAAAAACCCTAGAAAAGAAGAAGCAGACACACCAAGAAGGAGTAGACGGCTGGAAATAATCAAACTCAGGGCTGAAATCAATCAATTGGAAACAAATAAAACAATTCAAAGAATCAATGAAACCAAGAGCTGGTTCTTTGAGAAAATCAACAAGATCGACAAACCCTTAGCCAGGCTAACTAAAAGGCAGAGAGACACCACCCAAATCAACAAAATCAGGAATGAAAAGGGGATATAACTACAGACACTGAGGAAATCCAAACAATCATTAGGACTTACTTCAAAAGTCTATATGCCACAAAATTTGAAAATCTAAATGAAATGGACAATTTTCTTGATCGATTTGACTTACCAAAGCTGAATCAGGACCAGGTAAATCAACTAAATAGTCCTATATCCCCAAAAGAAATAGAAGCGGTCATCAAAAGTCTCCCATCCAAAAAAAGCCCAGGACCAGATGGCTTCAACGCAGAATTCTACCAGACCTTCAAAGAAGAGCTAACACCAATTCTCTTCAAACTATTCCACAAAATAGAAACAGAAGGAATATTACCAAATTCATTCTATGAAGCCACAGTCACCTTGGTACCTAAACCTCACAAAGACTCAACAAAGAAAGAGAATTTCCGCCAATCTCCCTTATGAACATTGATGCAAAAATACTTAATAAAATACTTGCAAACCGAATCCAAGAACACATCAAAGATATTATCCACTATGACCAAGTAGGCTTCATCCCAGGTATGCAGGGGTGGTTCAATATAAGGAAATCCATCAATGTGATCCACCATATTAACAAATTGAAAGAAAAAAACCACATGATAATCTCCTAGATGCTGAAAAAGCCTTTGACAAAATCCAACATCCATTCATGTTCAAAGTATTGAGAGATCAGGGATACAAGGCACATATCTAAACATAGTAAAGGCGATATACAGCAAGCCTATAGCCAACATCAAACTGAACGGAGAGAAACTTAAAGCAATCCCACTGAAATCAGGGACAAGACAAGGCTGCCCACTCTCTCCATATCTCTTCAACATAGTGCTGGAAGTCCTTGCTAGAGCAATAAGACAGTTGAAGGAGATCAGGGGATACAAATTGGAAAGGAAGAAGTCAAATTATCACTATTTGCAGATGATATGATAGTATACGTGAGTGACCCCAAAAACTCTACCAGGAACTCCTACAGCTGATTAACACCTTCAGCAAAGTGGCGGATACAAAATTAACTCAAAAAATCAGTAGCCCTCCTGTATACAAAAGACAAAAGGGCTGAGAAAGAAATTAGGGAAACAACACCCTTCACAATAGCCACAAATGACATAAGGTACCTCAGAGTAACCCTAACCAAGGAAGTCAAAGACTTGTATGAAAAAAATTTCAAATCTCTGAAGAAAGAATTAGAAGAAGATATGAGAAGATGGAAAGATCTCCCATGCTCATGGCTTGGCAAGATTAACATAGTAAAATGGCCATCTTACCCAAAAGCAATCTACAGATTCAATGCAATGCCCATCAAATTACCAACACAATTCTTTACAGACCTGGAAAGAAAAATTCTCAACTTCATATGGAATAACAAGAAACCCAGAATTGCTAAAACAATCCTCTACAATAAAAGATCTTCCGGAGGTATCTCCATCCCTGATCTTAAGTTGTACTATAGAGCAACAGTTTTAAAAACTGCATGGTACTGGCATAGAAACAGAATGGTGGATCAATGGAACTGAACAGAGGACCCAGAAATAAACCCACACACTTATGGACACCTGATCTTTGACAAAGATGCCAAAACCATACAATGGAGAAAAGATAGCATCTTCAACAAATGGTGCTGGTCTAACTGGATGTCTACATGTAGAAAAATGAAAATAGATCCATACTTGTCACCCTGCACAAAACTGAAGTCCAAGTGGATCAAAGACCTCAACATAAAACCAGACACATTAAATCGGCTTGAAAAAAAAGTGGGGAATACCCTAGAACTCATTGGTACAGGGGAAAACTTCCTGAACAGAACACCAACAGCACAGGCTCTAAGAGCAACAGTCAGTAAATGGGACCTCATGAAACTGAAAAGCTTCTGTAAAGCAAAGGACACCGTCATCAAAACAAAGCGACCACCTACAGATTGGGAAAGAATCTTCACCAACCCTTTATCTGACAGAGGACTCATATCCAGTATATATAAAGAACTAAAGAAGCTGAAAAGCAGCAAACCAAGTAATCCACTTAAAAATGGGGAACAGAGCTAAACAGAGAATTCTCTGTAGAGGAATACCGAATGGCAGAGAAGCACTTAAAGAAATGCTCAACCTCACTAGCCATTAGGGAAATGCAAATCAAAACAACCCTGAGATTTCACCTTACACCCATGAGAATGGCCAAGATCAAAAACTCAAGTGACAACACATGCTGGAGAGGTTGTGGAGAAAGGGGAACCCTTCTCCACTGCTGGTGGGAATGTAAACTTGTACAACCACTCTGGAAATCAATCTGGCGCTTTCTCAGACAACTAGGAATAGCGCTTCCTCAAGATCCAGCCATACCACTCCTGGGCATATATCCAAAAGAGGCTCAAGTACACAAAAGGACATTTGCTCAACCATGTTTGTAGCAGCTTTATTTGTAATAGCCAGAAGCTGGAAACAACCCAGATGCCCCTCAACTGAAGAATGGGTGCAGAAATTGTGGTACATCTACACAATGGAATATTACTCAGCAATGAAAAATAAGGAAATCATGAAATTTGCAGGTAAATGGTGGGATCTGGAAAGGATCATCCTGAGTGAGTTGTCCCAGAAGCAAAAAGACACACATGGTATATACTCACTCATATAGACATACAACATAGGACAAACCCACTAAAACCTGTGCATCTAAAGAAACTAAGCAAGAGAGAGGACCTAACTAAAATGTCCAATCCCCATCCGGAAAGGCAAAGAGGATGGACATCAGAAGAAGAAGAAAACAGGAAACAATCTAGGAACCTACCACAGAGAGCCTCTGAAAGCCTCTGCCCTTCAGACTATGAAAGCAGATGCTGAGCCTGATGGGCAACTGTCAGGAAGAGTGAATGGAATTTTAGGTAAGAACTGGGAAATAATAAGAGCTGGAGAGGACAGGGTCTCCACAAGGAGAACAACAGAACAAGAAAATTTGAACACAGGGAACTTCCCAGAGACTCATACTCCAACCAAGGACTATTCATGGAGATAACCCAGAACCCCTGAACAGATGTAGCCCAGGGCAGTTTAGAGTCCAATTGGATTACATAGTAATGTGAAGAGGGACTGCCTCTGACATAATCTGATTGGCCTGCTCTTTGATCACCTCTCCTGGGGGAGCAGCCTTACCAGGCCATAGTAGAGGACAATGCAGCCACTTTTGATGTGAACTGATAGACTAAGATCAGAAAGGAGAGGAGAACCTCCCTATCAGTGGACTTGGGGAGTGGCATGCAAGCAAAGGGAGGAGGGAGGGTGGGATTGGGAGGGGAGGAGGGAGGGACTTATGGGGGATGCAGAATGAATAAAGTGTAATTGATGAAAAATTTTTTAAAAAAGGAAAAAATAATTTAAGAACCTTAAATGACTTTCAAAAGTGGAGGAAAACAGGGAGTTAGTCAATTGGCATGGAGCACAACTCGCCCCTGGGGCAATGGTCTCCTTAACCTACTCAGACCTCGGACACCACCACTGCTAGTTCTAGAACTGACGAGGATGTTCCAACGAGGGGTTAAGGCTTCTCATAATATTTCCTATTTCCTATAAGCCCACACCTGTTTGTCTATATCCCCATTTTTATTCATTATTAGCCAGATAGAGCCAAGTTATTGTGGTAATGATACTTGCTTTTTTTTGCCCAATGCTGGAATCCTAGTAAATTTAGGTATGCCCTGGTTACTCGCATGCCTCACTGGGTGCCTGTGCCCGTTGATGCCCCTCATGCTATGACTCTCTTCAGACAGAAAAGGGATCTTGGAACTACAGCCACCATTGTTACTACCATCTCATTGGCGGCTGTTGGAGCTACCACCGGGCATTAGCCATGAGTTATACTGGGCAGACTACTCAGACCCTGATCAATCATTTAGCCAATGTAGCTCATGCCTTAGTTGTACATAAAGGAATTAATGCTCAACTAAAAGGAAGCTTGATGGTGTTCAATCAGAGGAATGACCTCGTGCAGGAGCAAACTGATACCCTATGGCAAATCGCTCAACTTGGCTGTTAATGAAAATATGCTGGACTTTAAGTCACTAGCATATAACATGAGAATTTTTCCTGTGCTGCAAATCTGTCTAAACAATTGTCGAGCTATATTTTAGGTAATTGAACTGGAGAATTCGATACTACGATGGAGCAGCTGAGAGTGGCCATTGTCACAGTAAATTCTACCAGAGTGGACACAGGACTAGCCACAGGATTATCATCATGGATTGCTGCAGCCATGAATCATCTGAAGGAATGGGCGGGCATGGGAGCATTAGCAGGCCTTCTGGTGTTGGTCTCCTTGGTTTGCCTGTGGTATATATGCAAGATTAGAGTCTCACAACAGTGTGATGCAGCCATGATCATTCAGGCCTTTACAGCCATTGAAGCAGGACATTCTCCCCAAGCATGGTTGGATACCATAAAAAGCTAAAATGTTACGCTCAGGATGCGAGGCTAAGCACTGCACTCAGGGTCGGCCGCTTTCGACCCAGAGAAGAGCATGTCTGATTGCATGCGGGTTGATGCCCCAGGTCCCGCCTCTGAGAAAAAGGTATCGGACGGGTCTGATGCTCTTTGGGTGGATGACACCTAAATGAACATCAGTACAAAGTCCCAATTTATTTCTAATATCAGAGATCAGACCTCTACTCTTGCCTGATGCGTCTAAAACAAAAAGGGGGAACTGTAGAGAGCTGCGGAATGCTATGCCTTAAAGATGGAGCTGGTTGGGGGGCAAGATGGCGGCGCCGGGAGGACTCTCATTCTGAGCAGCAGCACAGCAGGATCAGCACAGTGACCAGCAATCAGAACTCTCGGCCATAAAACACAGCCATTGTGTTTCCCAGGTGAGAGGATACCCCACGGTGGGGGATTCAATCAGCTTTTAACTCACCCGGCTAAACCGTGGAAGAGATCCCGGTTCCGCCAGACGCTGCCGCCAGCCCCAGCGCCAGCCCAGAGCCACAAGCCAGTGTCTCTGGTCACTGTCCCAGACTGAACCGTGGGCACCACACTATCAGAGACTGGAATTTTCAGTCCAGAGATAACCCCAGGGTACAGGAAACGATTGGGACCGGCCTTAGGTCACCCAGACATCCCCTGGAAAAGACTCGGGCGGGTTCTACGGGCACCCCAGGAGACAGCCCGGAGCCAGAGCCGGGGGACCCAGGTTCCGGCACAGAGCCCTGCCTGCCTGCGCACCTGATTCTCCGCCGGAGATAGAAACGGCGGGTCTGATCTCAGAGCACTCAGCTCACCCCCAACCTGAAAAGGTCCCCGGAAAATTACCCAGCTTAGAGGGGCACTCAGGCTCCCAAAAGCCGCAAAGGCAGACACAGGCAGTTTCTGCGCACCAGACAGCTGGCAGAGACTGAGCCGCCATCACACAGCTGTGCTCCAGGCACAGGCAGTTTCTGCGACCAGCCAGCTGGCGGATACTGAGCAGTGTGCACCAGGGCAAAAAAAAAGACACTGGGAGTCCGTGTCTCCAGAGAATACCCGGGGAAGAAAGGAAACTGTACTGACCTGAATCACCCAATCCTTCCCTAGAAAAAGTCTAGTAGTCTAGTGGGGCCGAGGTGCCAGCACTCAGCTGTGCTCCAGACACAGGCACAAACAGTTGAGGCGCGCCTGATGTCCAACTGGGTCACAGCAGCTGATCATTAAATTTGCAACAAGAAACCCAGAAACAGGGCAGCTGCCCTCAGGACTTCCCTGGGTGAGAGGAGAACCCTCTCGACTAACAAAGCCCACAGTTACCACTCAGGTCTATATCCCTGAGGTGAGCAACTCCTGAAAAAACACCAGCCATCCAGGGACTATACCCAAAAAGCTGAGAATACATCCTTCAGGAAAAACCAGCTTTCTGCAAAGGGGATTCTCTCCACCACAGGATCCCCAGGAACCACCAGAAAATAACCCCAAACACCTAAGATAACTTAATGGGTAGAGGCCAGCGTAAAAGCTCAAGCAACAAAAGACAGAGCAATATGGCATCTCCAGAACCCAGTTACCCAGGGGCAAGTAGCCCTGGACACCCCACCATAACTGAAATCCAAGAAGATGACCTAACAAGTATGCTCAGGAAGATGATAACAGAGGAAACAAATAAGATTCAGTAAAGACATAGAGGAAGATAAACTCAAACAGAATATTGCCATCTGTAAAGAAATAGAGGAAGCGACAGCCAAACAGTTTATGGCCTTTAGAAAGGAAATGCTTAAAACACTGAATGAAATGATAGAAACAGAGTTGAAGGAACTAAAAAGAAAAACAGGAAAGTACAATCAGACAGGTGAAGGAAGTAAACAAAACAACTCAGGACCTGAAGATAGAATTGGAAAAATTAAAGAAAACACAAATGGAAGAAATAATGGAAAGGAAGAATCTAGGGAAGAAAACAGGAACTACAGAGGTAAGCATAACCAACAGACTACAAGAGATGGAAGAAAGAATCTCAGGTGTAGAAGATACAATGGAAGAAATTGATGTATCTGTCAAGGAAAATGTTAAATCTGAAAAATTCCTGACACAGACCGTCCAAGAAATGCAAGACAATATGAAAAGACAAAACCTAAGAATAATAGGTATAGAGGAAAAGAAGACTTCCTTCTCCAAGGCCCAGAAAATATTTTCAACAAAATCATTGAAGAAAATTTCCCCAAGCTAAAGGAGAGGCCAATTAGAATACATGAGGCCTACAACACCCAACAAATTTGACCAGAAAAGAAAATCCTCCCGCCACATAATAATCAAAACAGTAAGTATACAGAACAAAGAAAAAATACTAAAAGCTGCAAGGGAAAAAGGCCAAGTAATATATAATGGCAAACCCATTAGAATCACACCTGACTTTTCAACAGAGACTATGAAAGCCAGAAGGGCCTGGACGGATATCATGCAGACCCTAAGAGAACACAGATGTCAGCCCAGGCTACTATACCCTGCAAAACTCTCAGTCCTCATAGATGGAGAAAACAAGATATTCAATGACAAAAACAAATTTCAGCAATACCTACAAACAAATCCAGCATTACAGAAGACACTGGAAGGGAAAATACAACCCAAGAAAGCTAGCTACATTCAAGAAAACACAGGAAATAAATAACCTCACTTTAGTAAAACAAAAAGCAACCAAGCACACAACCTGATGACCACAGCCAACATCAAAATCAAGACATCTAACAGCCACTGGTCATTAATCTCTCTCAACATCAATGGACTCAACTCTCCAATAAAAAGACACAGATTAACAGAATGGATACGTAAACAAAACCCAGCAATCTGTTGCATACAAGAAACACACCTAAGACACAAAGATAGACATTACCTGAGGGTAAAGGGTTGGAAGACGACTTTCCAAGCAAACGGACCCAAGAAGCAAGCAGGAGTAGCCATTCTAATATCTGATAAAATAGACTTTCAACCAAAATTAATCAAAAGAGATGGGGAAGGACACTTCATACTCATCAGGGAAAATTCCACCAGGAAGACATCACAATCCTGAACATCTATGCCCCAAATACAAGGGCACCCACATTTGTGAAAGAAACATTGATAAAATTTAAAGCACATATAGATCCACACACATTAATAGTGGGAGACTTCAACACCCGCTCTCAACAAAGGACAGGTCAACAAAACAGAAATTAAACAAAGAAACAATGTCTCTGACAGAGGTCATGAATCAAATGGACCTAACAGACATTTACAGAACTTTACACCCAAACACAAAAGAATTTACCTTCTTCTCAGCACCTCATGGAACCTTCTCCAAAATAGACCATATAGTGGGTCACAAAGCAAGCCTCAACAGATACAAGAAGATTGAAATAATCCCATGTATCTTGTCTGATCACCATGGAATAAAGCTGGACCTCCACAATAACAGAAATAACAAAAAGCCTACACACACATGGAAACTGAACAACTTGTTACTAAATGACAGCTGGGTCAGGGAAGAAATAAAGAAAGAAATTAAAGTCTTTCTAGAAATCAATGAAAATGAAGACACAACATACCCGAACTTGTGGGACACAATGAAAGCAGTGCTAAGAGGAAAGTTCATAGCACTAAGTGCCTTCAAGAAGAAATTTGAGACAGCTCATTCAAGCACCCTAATGGCTCACTTAAAAACCCTAGAAAAAGAAGAAGCAGACACACCAAGAAGGAGTAGACGGCTGGAAATAATCAAACTCAGGGCTGAAATCAATCAATTGGAAACAAATAAAACAATTCAAAGAATCAATGAAACCAAGAGCTGGTTCTTTTTTGAGAAAATCAACAAGATCGACAAACCCTTAGCCAGGCTAACTAAAAGGCAGAGAGACACCACCCAAATCAACAAAATCAGGAATGAAAAGGGGATATAACTACAGACACTGAGGAAATCCAAACAATCATTAGGACTTACTTCAAAAGTCTATATGCCACAAAATTTGAAAATCTAAATGAAATGGACAATTTTCTTGATCGATTTGACTTACCAAAGCTGAATCAGGACCAGGTAAATCAACTAAATAGTCCTATATCCCCAAAGAAATAGAAGCGGTCATCAAAAGTCTCCCATCCAAAAAAAGCCCAGGACCAGATGGCTTCAACGCAGAATTCTACCAGACCTTCAAAGAAGAGCTAACACCAATTCTCTTCAAACTATTCCACAAAATAGAAACAGAAGGAATATTACCAAATTCATTCTATGAAGCCACAGTCACCTTGGTACCTAAACCTCACAAAGACTCAACAAAGAAAGAGAATTTCCGCCAATCTCCCTTATGAACATTGATGCAAAAATACTTAATAAAATACTTGCAAACCGAATCCAAGAACACATCAAAGATATTATCCACTATGACCAAGTAGGCTTCATCCCAGGTATGCAGGGGTGGTTCAATATAAGGAAATCCATCAATGTGATCCACCATATTAACAAATTGAAAGAAAAAAACCACATGATAATCTCCTAGATGCTGAAAAAGCCTTTGACAAAATCCAACATCCATTCATGTTCAAAGTATTGAGAGATCAGGGATACAAGGCACATATCTAAACATAGTAAAGGCGATATACAGCAAGCCTATAGCCAACATCAAACTGAACGGAGAGAAACTTAAAGCAATCCCACTGAAATCAGGGACAAGACAAGGCTGCCCACTCTCTCCATATCTCTTCAACATAGTGCTGGAAGTCCTTGCTAGAGCAATAAGACAGTTGAAGGAGATCAAGGGGATACAAATTGGAAAGGAAGAAGTCAAATTATCACTATTTGCAGATGATATGATAGTATACGTGAGTGACCCCAAAAAACTCTACCAGGAACTCCTACAGCTGATTAACACCTTCAGCAAAGTGGCGGATACAAAATTAACTCAAAAAAATCAGTAGCCCTCCTGTATACAAAAGACAAAAGGGCTGAGAAAGAAATTAGGGAAACAACACCCTTCACAATAGCCACAAATGACATAAGGTACCTCGGAGTAACCCTAACCAAGGAAGTCAAAGACTTGTATGAAAAAAAATTTCAAATCTCTGAAGAAAGAATTAGAAGAAGATATGAGAAGATGGAAAGATCTCCCATGCTCATGGCTTGGCAAGATTAACATAGTAAAAATGGCCATCTTACCAAAAGCAATCTACAGATTCAATGCAATGCCCATCAAATTACCAACACAATTCTTTACAGACCTGGAAAGAAAAATTCTCAACTTCATATGGAATAACAAGAAACCCAGAATTGCTAAAACAATCCTCTACAATAAAAGATCTTCCGGAGGTATCTCCATCCCTGATCTTAAGTTGTACTATAGAGCAACAGTTTTAAAAACTGCATGGTACTGGCATAGAAACAGAATGGTGGATCAATGGAACTGAACAGAGGACCCAGAAATAAACCCACACACTTATGGACACCTGATCTTTGACAAAGATGCCAAAACCATACAATGGAGAAAAGATAGCATCTTCAACAAATGGTGCTGGTCTAACTGGATGTCTACATGTAGAAAAATGAAAATAGATCCATACTTGTCACCCTGCACAAAACTGAAGTCCAAGTGGATCAAAGACCTCAACATAAAACCAGACACATTAAATCGGCTTGAAAAAAAAAGTGGGAATACCCTAGAACTCATTGGTACAGGGGAAAACTTCCTGAACAGAACACCAACAGCACAGGCTCTAAGAGCAACAGTCAGTAAATGGGACCTCATGAAACTGAAAAGCTTCTGTAAAGCAAAGGACACCGTCATCAAAACAAAGCGACCACCTACAGATTGGGAAAGAATCTTCACCAACCCTTTATCTGACAGAGGACTCATATCCAGTATATATAAAGAACTAAAGAAGCTGAAAAGCAGCAAACCAAGTAATCCACTTAAAAAATGGGGAACAGAGCTAAACAGAGAATTCTCTGTAGAGGAATACCGAATGGCAGAGAAGCACTTAAAGAAATGCTCAACCTCACTAGCCATTAGGGAAATGCAAATCAAAACAACCCTGAGATTTCACCTTACACCCATGAGAATGGCCAAGATCAAAAACTCAAGTGACAACACATGCTGGAGAGGTTGTGGAGAAAGGGGAACCCTTCTCCACTGCTGGTGGGAATGTAAACTTGTACAACCACTCTGGAAATCAATCTGGCGCTTTCTCAGACAACTAGGAATAGCGCTTCCTCAAGATCCAGCCATACCACTCCTGGGCATATATCCAAAAGAGGCTCAAGTACACAAAAGGACATTTGCTCAACCATGTTTGTAGCAGCTTTATTTGTAATAGCCAGAAGCTGGAAACAACCCAGATGCCCCTCAACTGAAGAATGGGTGCAGAAATTGTGGTACATCTACACAATGGAATATTACTCAGCAATGAAAAATAAGGAAATCATGAAATTTGCAGGTAAATGGTGGGATCTGGAAAGGATCATCCTGAGTGAGTTGTCCCAGAAGCAAAAAGACACACATGGTATATACTCACTCATATAGACATACAACATAGGACAAACCCACTAAAACCTGTGCATCTAAAGAAACTAAGCAAGAGAGAGGACCTAACTAAAATGTCCAATCCCCATCCGGAAAGGCAAAGAGGATGGACATCAGAAGAAGAAGAAAACAAGAAACAATCTAGGAACCTACCACAGAGGGCCTCTGAAAGCCTCTGCCCTTCAGACTATGAAAGCAGATGCTGAGCCTGATGGGCAACTGTCAGGAAGAGTGAATGGAATTTTAGGTAAGAACTGGGAAATAATAAGAGCTGGAGAGGACAGGGTCTCCACAAGGAGAGCAACAGAACAAGAAAATTTGAACACAGGGAACTTCCCAGAGACTCATACTCCAACCAAGGACTATTCATGGAGATAACCCAGAACCCCTGAACAGATGTAGCCCAGGGCAGTTTAGAGTCCAATTGGGTTACATAGTAATGTGAAGAGGGACTGCCTCTGACATAATCTGATTGGCCTGCTCTTTGATCACCTCTCCTGGGGGAGCAGCCTTACCAGGCCATAGTAGAGGACAATGCAGCCACTTTTGATGTGAACTGATAGACTAAGATCAGAAAGGAGAGGAGAACCTCCCCTATCAGTGGACTTGGGAGTGGCATGCAAGCAAAGGGAGGAGGAGGGTGGGATTGGGAGGGGAGGAGGAGGGACTTATGGGGGGATGCAGAATGAATAAAGTGTAATTGATGAAAAATTTTTTAAAAAAGGAAAAAATAATTTAAGAACCTTAAATGACTTTCAAAAGTGGAGGAAAACAGGGAGTTAGTCAATTGGCATGGAGCACAACTCGCCCCTGGGGGGCAATGGTCTCCTTAACCTACTCAGACCTCGGACACCACCACTGCTAGTTCTAGAACTGACGCAGGATGTTCCAACGAGGGGTTAAGGCTTCTCATAATATTTCCTATTTCCTATAAGCCCACACCTGTTTGTCTATATCCCCATTTTTATTCATTATTAGCCAGATAGAGCCAAGTTATTGTGGTAATGATACTTGCTTTTTGCCCAATGCTGGAATCCTAGTAAATTTAGGTATGCCCTGGTTACTCGCATGCCTCACTGGGTGCCTGTGCCCGTTGATGCCCCTCATGCTATGACTCTCTTCAGACAGAAAAGGGATCTTGGAACTACAGCCACCATTGTTACTACCATCTCATTGGCGGCTGTTGGAGCTACCACCGGGCATTAGCCATGAGTTATACTGGGCAGACTACTCAGACCCTGATCAATCATTTAGCCAATGTAGCTCATGCCTTAGTTGTACATAAAGGAATTAATGCTCAACTAAAAGGAAGCTTGATGGTGTTCAATCAGAGGAATGACCTCGTGCAGGAGCAAACTGATACCCTATGGCAAATCGCTCAACTTGGCTGTTAATGAAAATATGCTGGACTTTAAGTCACTAGCATATAACATGAGAATTTTTCCTGTGCTGCAAATCTGTCTAAACAATTGTCGAGCTATATTTTAGGTAATTGAACTGGAGAATTCGATACTACGATGGAGCAGCTGAGAGTGGCCATTGTCACAGTAAATTCTACCAGAGTGGACACAGGACTAGCCACAGGATTATCATCATGGATTGCTGCAGCCATGAATCATCTGAAGGAATGGGCGGGCATGGGAGCATTAGCAGGCCTTCTGGTGTTGGTCTCCTTGGTTTGCCTGTGGTATATATGCAAGATTAGAGTCTCACAACAGTGTGATGCAGCCATGATCATTCAGGCCTTTACAGCCATTGAAGCAGGACATTCTCCCCAAGCATGGTTGGATACCATAAAAAGCTAAAATGTTACGCTCAGGATGCGAGGCTAAGCACTGCACTCAGGGTCGGCCGCTTTCGACCCAGAGAAGAGCATGTCTGATTGCATGCGGGTTGATGCCCCAGGTCCCGCCTCTGAGAAAAAGGTATCGGACGGGTCTGATGCTCTTTGGGTGGATGACACCTAAATGAACATCAGTACAAAGTCCCAATTTATTTCTAATATCAGAGATCAGACCTCTACTCTTGCCTGATGCGTCTAAAACAAAAAGGGGGAACTGTAGAGAGCTGCGGAATGCTATGCCTTAAAGATGGAGCTGGTTTTCGCCTTCCACCTTCCCGATGGTGAGTGCTCTCTGTCACGAACAATTCCACATTTGGCTAAGGCTGAGGATCTGGCTTGCTTCCATGTATGTGGACCTATCTGCATTGCCCACGTGGCACGCCTGGGTTGGCTACCCAGAGGCTATTTAAGCTGTGGGCTGGCTTTCCCCTGGGTCCGAGGATTGTTCAAGGTTCCTGAATAAACTGCATTAAAAAAAAAAAAAAAACAATTTAGAGCATAAATCTAAAATTTATAGCACTAAGTGCCTGCAAGTAGAAATTCGTAACATCACATACAAACAACTTAATGGCCCAACTGAAAACCCTAGAAAAAAAGAAGCAGATACACCCAAGAGGAGCAGATGGCTGGACATAATCAAACTCAGGGCTGAAATCAATCAATTAGAAACAAAACTATTCAAAGAATCAATGAAACAAAAAGCTGGTTCTTTGGGAAAATCAACAAGATAGACAAACCCTTAGCCAAACTAACTAAAAAGCAGAGAGAATCTATCCAAATCAACAAAATCAGAGATGAAAAGGGTGACATAACTACAGACACTGAGGAAATTCAAACAATCATTAGGTCATACTACAAAAGCCTGTATGCCACAAAATTTGAAAACCTAAATGAAATGGACAAATTTCTTGATAGATTCCATCTTCCAACATTAAGTCAAGATCAGGTAGAAAGACTGAATAGCCCTATATCCCCCAAGGAAATTGAATCAGTCATTCACAGTCTCCCCTCCAAAAAGAAAAAAAACCCTGGGCCAGATGGTTTCAGCGTGGAATTCTACCAGACCTTCAAAGAAGTGTTAACACCAATTCTCCTCAAACTATTCCACAAAATAGAAACAGAAGGTACATTACCAAACTCATTCTATGAAGTGACAGTTACCCTGATACCTAAACCACACAGAGACCCAACAAAAATAGAAAACTTCAGAACTATTTCTCTTATGTACATTGACGCAAAAATACTCAATAAAATACTTGCAAACGGAATCCAAGAACACATCAAAGATATCATCCACCACGACCAAGTAGGCTTCATCCAAGGCATGCAAGAAATCCATACGGAAATCCATCAATGTGATCCACCACATAAACAAACAGAAGGAGGAAAACCACATGATCATCTCCTTAATGAAAAAGCATTTGACAAATTCCAACACCCATTCATGTTTAAAGTCTTGGAGAGATCAGGGATATAAGGCACATAGCTAAATATAGTAAAGGCAATATACAGCAAGCCTATAGCCAACATCAAATTCAATCGAGAGAAACTTAAATCAATCCCACTGAAATCAGGGACAAGACAAGGCTGCCCACTCTCGACATACCTCTTCAACATAGTACTTGAAGTCCTAGCCAGAGCAATAACACAACTAAAGGAGATCAAGGGGATACAAATTGGAAAGGAAGAGGTCAAAGTATCACTATTCGTAGATGATATGATAGTATATATGAGCGACCCCAAAAATTCAACCAAAGAACTCTTCCAGCTGATAAACACCTTCAGCAAAGTGGCAGGATACCAAATCAACTAAAAAAAAAATTAGAAGCCTCCTGTATACCAAAGACAAAAGGGCTGAGAAAGAAATTATGGAAACAACACCCTTCACAATAGCCACTAATAACATAAAGTAACTTGGGGTGATACTAACCAAGCAAGTGAAAGAACTGTTTGAGAAAAACTTCAAGTCTCTGAAGAAAGAAATTGAAGAAGATATCAGAACATGGAAAGCTCTCCCATGCTCATGGATTGGTAGGATTAACATTGTTAAAATGGCCATCCTGCCAGAAGCAATCTACAGATTCAAAGCAATTCCCATCAAAATACCAACTCAATTCTTTACAGACCTTGAAAAAAAGATTCTCAGCTTCATATGGAGAAACAAAAAATCCAGAATCTCCAAAACAATCCTGTACAACAACAGATCATCTGGAGGTATCTCCATCCCAGATGTCAAGTTGTACTACAGAGCAATAGTAATAAAATCTGCATGGTATTGGCATAAAAACAGAAAGGAGGATCAATGGAACCGCATAGAAGACCCAGAAATAAACCCACCCACCTATGAATACTCGATATTTGACAAAGAAGCCAAAACCATTCAATGGGAAAAAGATAGCATCTTCAACAAATGGTGCTGGTCTAACTGGATGTCTACATGCAGAAAAATGAAAATAGATCTATATTTATCACCCTGCACAAAACTAAAGTCCAAGTGGATCAAAGACATCAGCATAAAACCATATACTCTAAAGCTGTTAGAAGAAAAAGTGGGGAACAGCCTAGAACTCATTGGCACAGGAGACAACGTCCTGAACAGAACACCAACAGCACAGACTCTAAGAGCAACAATCAATAAATGGGACCTCATGAAACTGAAAAGCTTCTGTAAAGCAAAGGACACCATCATCAAAACAACACTACTGCCTACAGATTGGGAAAGAATCTTCACTAACCCTTTATCTCAAAGAGGACTAATATCCAGTATATACAAAGAACTAAAGAAGTTGAAAAGTAGCAAACCAAGTAATCCAATTAAAAAATGGTGAACAGCTAAACAGAGAATTCTCTGTAGAGGAATACCGAATGGCAGAGAAGCACTTAAAGAAATGCTCAACCTCATTAGCCATTAGGGAAATGCAAATCAAAACAACCCTGAGATTTCAACTTACACCCATCAAAATGGCCAAGATCAAAAATTCAAGTGACAACACATGCTGGAGAGGTTGTGGAGAAAGGGGAACCCTTCTCCACTGCTGGTGGGAATGTAAACTTGTACAACCACTCTGGAAATCAATCTGGCACTTTCTCAGACAACTAGGAATAGTGCTTCGCCAAGATCCAGCCATACCACTCCTAAGCATATATCCAAAAGAGGCTCAAGTACACAAAAAGGACATTTGCTCAACCATGTTTGTAGCAGCTTTATTTGTAACAGCCAGAAGCTGGAAACAACCCAGATGCCCCTCAACTGAAGAATGAATGCAAAAATTGTGGTACATCTACACAATGGAATATTACTCAGCAATGAAAAATAAGGAAACCATGAAATTTGCAGGTAAATGGTGGGACCTGGAAAGGATCATCCTGAGTGAGTTGTCCCAGAAGCAAAACGACACACATGGTATATACTCACTCATATAAACATACAACATAGGATAAACCCACTAAAACCTGTGCATCTAAAGAAACTAAGCCAGAGAGATGACCCTAACTAAAATGTCCAATCCCCATCCGGAAAGGCAAAGAGGATGGACATCAGAAGAAGAAGAAGAAAACAGGAAACAACCTAGGAACCTACCACAGAGGGCCTCTGAAAGCCTCTGCCCTACAGACTATCAAAGCAGATGCTGAGCTGATGGGCAACTGTTGGGCAGAGTGAATGGAATTTTATGTAAGAAGTGGGAAATAGTAAGAGCTGGAGAGGACAGGGTTTCCACGAGGAGAGCAACAGAACAAGAAAATTTGAACACAGGGAACTTCCCAGAGACTCATACTCCAACCAAGGACTATTCATGGAGATAACCTAGAACCCCTGAACAGATGTAGCCCATGGCAGTTTAGTGTCCAAGTGGGTTACATAGTGATGGGAAGAGGGACTGCCTCTGACATAAACTGATTGGCCTGCTCCCCCTGATGGGGGAGCAGCCTTACCAGGCCACAGAAGAAGACAATGCAGCCATTCCTGGTGTGATCTGACAAACTAAGATCAGAAGGAAGGAGAGGAGGACCTCCCCTATCAGTGGACTTGGGGAGGAGCATGCATGCAGAAAAGGGAGGAAGGGTGGGATCAGGAGGGGAGGAGGGAGGGACTTAGGGGGGGATACAAAATGAATAAAGTGTAATTAATAATAATAATAATAAAGAAATAGTTAAGACCGTAATATTAGTATAAGCACCTCTCATCTCAAGAAACAAAATGTTGTTTATGTTTATTAATTATTATCCATTTGTAAATAGTAGTGAAAATTTTCAATGTTTCCAACTTTGTTGACTAGTTTTATGACATCTAGGCAGAAGCTAGAGTCATTTTTGGGGATGGACCCTCAATTTAGATAATGCTCCCATCAGACTGGACTGTGGGCAAGCCTGTTGTCCAGTTTCTTATTAGTGACTGATGTGAGAGAGACCAGCCCATTGTAGGCAGTGCTGCCTCTGGGTAGGTTGTCCTGGCTGCTATGAGAAAGAAGGATGAGCAATTCTGTAAGCAGCATTTTTCCATCGCCTCTGGATTACTTCCTGCCTCTGGATTCTTGCCTTGAATTTCTGTGCTGACTTTCCTGGATAATGACTATAAGCTGTAAGATGAAATAAATTCTTTCTTCCCCCAAAAAAAAAAGAAGGGTGTTAGTATGATGGGGAAAAGAAAGGAGCTCCACAAGGATGAAATATATCTGGGCACAGGGTCTTTTCTGAGACTGACATTCAACCAAGAACCATGTATGGATATAACTTAGAACCTCTGCTCAGATGTAGCCTGTGGTAGCTCAGTAACCAATTGATTTCCCATAGTGAGGGGAACAAGGACTATTTCTAACAGGAACTCAATGACTGGCTCTTTGACCTCCCCACCCCCGAAGGGAGGAGCAGTCCTGTTAGGCCACAGAGGAGGGCTTTGCAGCCAGTCCTGAAGATACCTGATAAAACAGGATCAGATGAATGGGGAGGAGGTCCCCCCTATCAGTGGACTTGGAAAGGGGCACGGTGGAGATGAGGGAGGGATGGAGGGACAGGGAGGGAATGAGGGATTGGGACACAGCTGGGATACAGAGTTAATAAAATGTAACTGATAAAAAAATAAAATAAAATAAAACAAAGAATAAAAAGAAAAGGCCATTTCTGCCTATCCTATTTGTGGACAGGCATAGCAACCAACTCCAGAAATCTGTTAGAAAATTAGTTTTTCATTAAATTCCTTAAATCTATACTCAGAAAAAACTCTGAGGGCTTTGAGGTAGAGCATGCAATTTATTACCATATTTTCACTTGAATATTTTTTATTAATTCAATTTTTATCTTGGTCATAGGCCCCACCCAATCCTCCCAATCCTACTCTGTCTCCCACACCCTCCTCCACTATTCTGTCCCCTACCTACACACCCCAACCCCTGTAGCCTTATGATGACTGAGTTTGTGTTCCTTCTCTGTGGTCTGTTAGGGCAGTTTCATCAGGGGGAAGTGATCAAAAACAGAAAACGTAGTCCATGTCCACTCCACTAACTAGTGGGACCACATGAAGCCTACTCAGCACATCAGCTACTTATATGTACAGGACCTAGGCTGAGGACATGCATTGTCCTTGGTGGGTGTTTCAGAATCCGTAGGACCCTCTGGTCCCTGGTTGATTGGCCCTAATGATCTTCTTGTGGATCATGAATAAGTATACAGATATAACCAACTGAATTGACTTTAGTCCATTGACTATTGCTTTTATGTGATTGGAAAAATGTAAGCCCTCAGCTCAAATGGAAAAAAAGAGAATATTTATTGAATAAATTTGAGAGACTGTGAACATAATTTAGGTTATCCCAAATTCCATGATACAATGTGGAATCAGTTTCATGCATAGTAACATAATAAATAAAGAAAATTATAAATCCATTACAGCACTGGAAACCTCAGAGAGGATGTTAACAGCAAAATGGGGCACGGTATCATACAGGCCCAAGATGGCTACGTGATGTCATTCTTGTCTTTTAGATTGGCAAAAGCCAGTAGTGTGCTAGGTTACTACATTCTAAAATGATTTTATTCATCAGATATAGGAGATCCTCGTAACCACAGAGATGTCCAAGAAATGTCTACTCAGGGTGCTATGGGTAGCCTGGGCTATGGTAATGAGCCTCTCAAACTACAACCTTGCAATCTTTCCACATCAATGAAGTTTTTATAGCCAGTCTTTGCAGATACAACTCTTTTCAGGACTTCTCATTGATACATGTATACATTCATACAGTTCAATATTTAGTATGGGAAAAACCTTGGGAAGAGTAATTCTCTTTCTCTCAGTTGTTGTAAATTGCCTGCTTTTGCCCAGTAGATTCTCTCTTAATTTGGTTGTACTACATTAATCACTTCCTGGTGATGGCAGGACAGAAGGCAGAATCGTTCCTTTGGTAGAACCCAGTGGACTTCAGGCTCATGATTTCTGTTAAGCTCCCTCTATTAGGGTCACCCACACTCTTAGCTACCACAGGTTTTGAAACAGGAAAGTACAATCAGACAGGTGAAGGAAGTAAACAAAACAACTCAAGACCTGAAGATAGAATTGGAAAAATTAAAGAAAACACAAATGGAAGAAATAATGGAAAGGAAGAATCTAGGGAAGAAAACAGGAACTACAGAGGTAAGCATAACCAACAGACTACAAGAGATGGAAGAAAGAATCTCAGGTGTAGAAGATACAATGGAAGAAATCGATGTATCTGTCAAAGTAAATGTTAAATCCGAAAAATTCCTGACACAGACTGTCCAAGAAATGCAAGACAATATGAAAAGACAAAACCTAAGAATAATAGGTATAGAGGAAAAAGAAGACTCCCTTCTCCAAGGCCCAGAAAATATTTTCAACAAAATCATTGAAGAAAATTTCCCCAAGCTAAAGGAGAGGCCAATTAGAATACACGAGGCCTACAGAACACCCAACAAATTTGACCAGAAAAGAAAATCCTCCCGCCACATAATAATCAAAACAGTAAGTATACAGAACAAAGAAAAAATACTAAAAGCTGCAAGGGAAAAAGGCCAAGTAACATATAATGGCAAACCCATTAGAATCACACCTGACTTTTCAACAGAGACTATGAAAGCCAGAAGGGCCTGGACGGATATCATGCAGACCCTAAGAGAACACAAATGTCAGCCCAGGCTACTATACCCTGCAAAACTCTCAGTCCTCATAGATGGAGAAAACAAGATATTCAATGACAAAAACAAATTTCAACAATGCCTACAAACAAATCCAGCATTACAGAAGACACTGGAAGGGAAAATACAACTCAAGAAAGCTAGCTACATTCAAGGAAACACAGGAAATAAATAACCTCACTTCAGTATAACAAAAAGCAACCAAGCACACAACCTGATGACCACAGCCAACATCAAAATCAAGAGATCTAACAGCCACTGGTCACTAATCTCTCTCAACATCAATGGACTCAACTCTCCAATAAAAAGACACAGATTAACAGAATGGATACGTGAACAAAACCCACCAATCTGTTGCATACAAGAAACACACCTAAGACACAAAGATAGACATTACCTGAGGGTAAAGTGTTGGAAGACGACTTTCCAAGCAAACGGACCCAAGAAGCAAGCAGGAGTAGCCATTCTAATATCTGATAAAATAGACTTTCAACCAAAATTAATCAAAAGAGATGGGGAAGGACACTTCATACTCATCAACGGAAAATTCCACCAGGAAGACATCACAATCCTGAACATCTATGCCCCAAATACAAGGGCACCCACATTTGTGAAAGAAACATTGATAAAATTTAAAGCACATATAGATCCCCAAACATTAATAGTGGGAGACTTCAACACCCCACTCTCAACAAAGGACAGGTCAACAAAACAGAAATTAAACAAAGAAACAATGTCTCTGACAGAGGTCATGAATCAAATGTACCTAATAGACATTTACAGAACCTTACACCCAAACACAAAAGAATTTACCTTCTTCTCAGCACCTCATGGAACCTTCTCCAAAATAGACCATATAGTGGGTCACAAAGCAAGCCTCAACAGATACAAGAAGATTGAAATAATCCCTTGTATCTTGTCTGATCACCTTGGAATAAAGCTGGACCTCAACAATAACAGAAATAACAAAAAGCCTACACACACATGGAAACTGAACAACTTGTTACTAAATGACAGCTGGGTCAGGGAAGAAATAAAGAAAGAAATTAAAGTCTTTCTAGAAATCAATGAAAATGAAGACACAACATACCCGAACTTGTGGGACACAATGAAAGCAGTGCTAAGAGGAAAGTTCATAGCACTAAGTGCCTTCAAAAAGAAATTCGAGACAGCTCATTCAAGCACCCTAATGGCTCACTTAAAAACCCTAGAAAAAGAAGAAGCAGACACACCAAGAAGGGGTAGACGGCTGGAAATAATCAAACTCAGGGCTGAAATCAATCAATTGGAAACAAATAAAACAATTCAAAGAATCAATGAAACCAAGAGCTGGTTCTTTGAGAAAATCAACAAGATGGACAAACCTTTAGCCAGGCTAACTAAAAGGCAGAGAGACACCACCCAAATCAACAAAATCAGAAATGAAAAGGGGGATATAACTACAGACACTGAGGAAATCCAAACAATCATTAGGACTTACTTCAAAAGTCTATATGCCACAAAATTTGAAAATCTAAATGAAAGAGACTCTTTAAATCTAGGAGTACAGACAAACAAACTTCTTACAATGTTTAAGTGAGTTTGAAGTTAAATCATTACAAAATAAAAAGATATTAAGTTATTATCCACATTCCTTAGCGACTCTTCCATAACCCAGTGCTTCAATGAACAGAAATATCATAAGCACCTATGCATTCAGCAGTCATAGGAAACAGATGAGTAACACTTTATCCAAACAGTGCACAGCAAGAAATTAATTACTAGATACAGTTTAATTTCTGAAGGTTTAGGAGCCATTCCATGATGTTCCTGAGTCATCAGGGGCTTATTCATAACAGCTTTACATGTCACAAGAAAAGAGAAGGCCTAAGTCCTCTAGGTTCCTGAATTTGATAAAAAAAAAACAAAACACAACAACAAACAAACAACAACAACAACAACAAAAACGCTCAGAAAAATGAACTGACTATACTCATTGCTCTATTCCTATGTGTTTAGAGGGAAACTGAAAAACTATCAAATTTTGCTGACCTTATACTTTGCCATTGAAGAGATCAATAAGGACTCACAACTGCTTCCCAATGTGAGTTTGGGTTTCCAAGTCTACAATGCCTTTAATTCTAACAAAAGAACCTTGGAGGGCCCTCTGATGTTGGTCTCTGGAAAGAGTGATTATATCCCTAACTACCAGTGCAAAACTCAACACAAAGCTCTTGGAATAATTTCAGGAACCAGACCAGAATTTTCTGCTGCAATTGGAACATATTTGGAGCTCTACAAAGTCCCACAAGTAAGTTAGGAAAGTATTTAGTGCACAATCACATAGGAAAATCTTACCAAAAGAAAACAAACAAGTGATTTATGTTTACTGTTGGCAGATTTCAAACAGCAGTGAAAAAATTACCTTTTTCTGACAATGATTAACAGTGGAAAGAGTGTGGTGAAAAGCATGAGCAGTACATTCTGATCATTTTGAAACAGATCAATTAGTAGTATTCATGATTCTGTCTCTAAATGCTGGCAAAGTCTAATGTAGATACTCAAGCTTTATTTGATCAAAAGTCAAATTCTACAACACAGATACCTAACTACCCAATTTAGCATATAAACATCTTATAATTCATAGAGAGGTCAATATCTGACATAAGGAAATAAAAAGTACAGGACACGTAACTAAATTTGGAACAATCCTAAAGACCATCACCAGTGAAAATGTTCCATAAAATGTTTATGATCTCATTCAGGATAGCAGATCTCAGAAGAGCAGTCAGAGAATACCCACTTCAGTATATTCCCACTACCAACTATCACCAGCCTATACTAAAGCAATGCATCCATCAGAGGGCATTAGCACAGAGAATGCATTGAGTGAGTATAAGGGTCAGGAATAATCAAGATTACAAAACCCACAGTGTAACTCTGATTGTTATCACTCAGTTAAACAATTTATATGTGAATAATGAACCCATTTCTTCTCAGGGTAATGACCCCAAATACCTACAACATCAGAATCATCCCTTTTTTTCTTTGCTTCTTCAGGTCACATATGGACCTTTTGATACAGAGCTAAGTGACAAAGTTACATTCCCATCCCTTTATCAGATGTCTCCTAAAGACAGAGGACTAGCCCATGGGGTGATCTCTTTATTGCTACACTTTGGCTGGACTTGGGTGGGGATCTTTGTAGTTGATAATCTAAAAGGAGAAGAGGTCCTCTCTCACCTGAAAGCAGAGATGACATCAGAAGATATCTGTGTGGCTTTTACACAAAAATTCCCAGTGTATTGGAAAGAAGGGTTAAAATATGTTGCTGGTTTGGTGGACTTGAACCAACATACACACGTAAATGTACAGGTATTTTATGGTGATATAGATGACTTGTTGTTATTCTGCATTAATAATGAAATCCTTTTAGCCAGAGGGAAGGTGTGGATCATGGCAAAGCAACACTTCATATATTTAGAGTCTACAGCAGGGGACTATTATTTGTTAAAGTTTTTCAGAGGAAGTGTATCATTTTCAAAGAAGAGAACTATCCCTGGCTTGAAGAACTTTCTTGAGGATTTTACACCGAACCGGTACCCAGGAGATTTTAACTTCTATAAATTCTGGATTGACAACTATTTTTGTTCACCTCCTGTGATGCAATGTAAATATCCTAAACCCTGCCCAGCAAATACTTCCCTAAACATTAAGCATAAAAAACTTGATCTGATGACCATTTCTGAGCCCAGCTATTCCATATGGAATGCAGTATATGCAGTGGCCCATGCACTCCATAAAATGCTGTTGACCAAAACTGAAATGGAATCTAAGCAAGACAGAAACACAGACTGGCTTCTACCATGGCAGGTAAGCCTTGTTCATAAGCAAGAGAAGCTCAGGATATAACATTATTAGTAAGCAATTTGCTGTGGTCAAGCCACTACAATGTTTTCATCTTATAAATAATAGTATAAGTTAAAATGGAAAAGGGTTCTGTCACAGTGTATATGTATATGACTGTAATTATATCATGATTTTGGGACTAAAAGGACTGATTTAAAGACAGTAAGTTTAAATGTCTTTCAACAAATGTTTTCCTAGTGTGAGATGTAATTCTGTAAGATGTGAATGCAATCCATGTAAAAATAAAGCTAGTCCAAAAAAAAAAAAATGTATGTGTTTTCATGGAATATGTCCAGTGCCATAAGATTTATTCACAGTGACCATATCCAAAGCTGTTATTCCACATAAAATGCAATTTCTTTTCATAACACAAGGCCATAGGAAGAACATTTTGTGGAAAATAAATTGTCTGTCCTAGAATCATAAGTAATTAAAAATTAATTGCTTGTATAAATTCTTTATTCTTATTTGAGTAAAATGGAGTTAAAAACAAACTGTGCTTCCATCTTAAAGGTTAGAGCACAGTGTTCATAAGCTGAGGCTATATCTCCATGCATTAGTGATAAATAGATGTGTTCAGGTTTTAAACCAACAAGATAAAAACAAAACTCATCCAAACATATGAGCCTTGATGATCACCTTCAAAGAGGGTATCATCAAGAAGATTGTTGAATGTCTCAATTTAACTATAAATTCTATCAAAGATAGATAAATAAAAAAATAAATTCTGAATGTATAGTGTACTATATAATCCTTAGTATCATGGAAAACAATAATATTTGACATAGTTTGTGAACATAGCTTTCCAGAGAAGTTATATTACGTCAGTTAGTATAACTCTTGTATAGATAACAGAATGACTAAGCAACAGTTCTTTATAACATGGGTTGGACTTAGGTAACACAACATTGAATATCATAAGTTGAAGTATTAACCCATTGTGTTTGCTAGATATGTAATTAAATGATGGTCAAGGGATGACTCAGCAGTTATAATCAGTTGCTGCTCATACAGAGTACTCCAGTTTGATTGTTAGCACACATATGGTGGCTCAGAACTTTCTTTAACTTCAGCTCCAAGGAATCTGACACAAAATTTTGCTCTCTGCAGACATCAGGCATGCACCTCAGGCCTGAGGTAGCTCAGTGTTTAGAAGTACTTCTTGTTTTTGAGAAGACCACACTCGGGTCCTGGTATCTAGATAAAAGCTTATAACTGTCTGTAACTCCACTTCTGGGAGACCCAACACCTTCCTCTGGCCTTCAGAGACACCAGACACATTTGTAGTGCACATTGTCCCACACAGTGTTCATATCAAAGCTGAAAGTCAAATGTTGTGACCCAAAGAGGAATGAAGGAAGGCAGTGTGTCTTTTTTTTATTTCCTGAGCTATAACTGACATAAATTTTGTATTATTTAATATACATTTAAATGAATCTGGAGCTTTGTATAAACTCCTACTAATATTATCTCATTAAGTAAATCTGTATACCTATTTACCTAATTGAAACACACTCATTCATTTTGTGGCACAAAAAAAATGGACATATCTTAATTCATATGAACCCACTAAATTATGTTCACATTTTATTCAAAATTTTCTCTACAAAAATTTGCATTTTCTAATTAGATATATTTTGCTGGTGCTGGGGAAAGACACAGAGCATTGTTCCCTCTAAGAATGTGCTCCACATTTCCCATATACTAGACAATACTTCTGGTTGTGTTCAGTAACTCTTGCCTTGCTTTCATGGGGAGAACTGTTCACCTCATTAAACAAGTGGGGGGGCACCTAAACAAACTAAGCCTCTTAGCAAAGCCATGTTAGAGAAGGAGAAAATGGATTTCTCTTAAAGATCATCAACCAGTAATTTGTAGGGGCCACTCATATCAAATGATGTCTCTCTTCAGCTGCATCCATTTCTGAGGAAAATTAAAGTGACAAATGCTGCTGGAGATGAAATAAGCTTTTATGAGAACAGGAAAATTATGGAAACGTATGATATACAAAATTTTGTGGAACATACGAAGCATAATTCGTTACTAGTTAAAGTGGGAGAGTTTGTCTTCAAGAGTCCACAAGCTCAAGGCTTTTTCGTCAATGAAGTTCTCATTAAATGGCCAAGCAACTTCAATCAGGTCTGGAATTTTACAATATTTAGTATGCAGAGAAATACTTACAAAGAGTTATTAAAACTGATGGTGTGATGTCTCTTTGAGATTTTAAAATAATTGTTTTTATTTTTAGTTTACTTTCTTTATATCCCAAGATGGTCCCTTCCTCCTCACCTACCAGCTTCCCCCTCCCCCTTTCTTCCCCTCTCCTTCTCCCTTTACCCCCAGAAAAGGGGATCTCCCCTCCCACCATATAAACTCTCTCAGGAACATCAAGTCACATCAGGACTGAGCATATCATCATCAACTGAGGCCAACTAAGGCAACCCTGATAGGGGGAAGTACTCCAAAAGCAGGCAATAAAGTCCAGGTTAGAATCAGGTTCCACAACAACAATCTCTGGGTGACCCACATGAAGACCAAGCTACTCACAGTCCATATATGTGCAAAGGGCCTAGATCCACACCATTCATGCTCCTTAGTTGATGACTGAGTCTCTGTAATCCTCCATGGGTCTGAGTTAGTGGTCTCTGTTAGTCTTATTGTAGGGTTCCTGTACCCTCCAGGTGGAACCTCCCAGACAACTGTCCTGTAAGGCTCTCTACTGTGCAGTGGGTCTCACGTTGGGCCAACGGTTGGACTTTGCCTCAATCTTTGGTCCCTCTTTATTCCTGCACTTCTTGAACACAGGGTAATTTTTGGATGAAAGGTTTTGTTGATGGGTTGTTTTCCCCTCACTTCACTATTCCTGCCTGGCTAGGAGATGGTCACTTCAGGCTTCCTATCTCCCTCTGTTAGGAGTCTCAGCTAGAACACAGCCATATCCTCCCAGGAGCCTACACTGTCACTGGCCTCCATCTTGATAAAGAGATGACTCCCGTTGTGTTCCTTTCTTGTTATCAGCCCTAGAGCCTCCCACCCCATTGTCCCCACATCTAATCCCCACTCTTTTTTTTTCCTGTCACAGTTACATCTCCTGTCCAGTTCCCCCTCTTCATCTAATTCTGCTGTCTAATCTATTTCCCCTTCTTTGTGACATTCCAGTACCCTCCCTTGGGCCCTCTTTCTTACTTAGCTTCTTTGTGTCTGTGGATTGTGGTATGTTTATCCTGTACTATAGGACTAATATCTGATTATAAGCAAGTATATACCATGTGTCTCTTTCTGCTTCTGGGTTACTTCACTCAGGATGATTTTTTTCTAGTTCCCACCATTTGCCTGCAAATTTGATGATTTCCTTGTTTTTAATAGCTGGGTAAAGTTCCATTGTGTAATGTAGCATAATTTCTTTAACTATTCTTTGGTTCAGGGGTATCTAAGTTGTTTCCAGTTTCTGGTTATTAAAAATATAGCCACTATGAACATAGCTGAGCAAATGTCCTTGTTGTATGGTAGAGAATCTTTTGGATAAATGTTCAGGAATACTATATCAGGGTCTTGAGGTAGAACTATTCCTAGTTTTCTGAGAAAAATGCCAGCTTGATTTCCAGAGAGACTGTTTAAGTTTCCAATACCATCAGCAACACAGGAGGGTTTCCCCTTCTCCACATCCTTGCCTGTATGTGTTGTCACATGAGTTTTTGATCTTAGCCATTCTGACTGGAGTAATCTTAAAGTCATTTTGATTAACAATTCTCTGATGGGTAAAGACATTGAGCATTTCTTAAGTGCTTCTTAGCTATTTGTGAATTCTCAGTTTACCTTTGTACCTCATGTTTTAATTGGATTATTTGATTTCCTGATGTTTGATTTCTTAAGTTTTTTGTTTATTTTGGATATCAGCCCTCTCTGTGATGTAGGGTTGGTGAAGATCTTTTCCCAATCTGTAAGCTGCCGTTTTGTTCTATAGACAGCGTTCTTTGATTTGCAGAAACTTACAGTTTCATGAGAACACATTTATTAATTGTTGATCTCAGAGCCTGTTCTCTTGTCATTCTATTGTCTGCTATGCTATTGAGTTCCAGACTTTTCCTCCATTTTATCTTCTAATAGATTTAGAGTCTCTGGTTTTACTTCAAGTTCTTTGATCCACTTGGACTTGAGTATGTGCGGGATGATACATACAGGTGTATTTGCATTTTCTACATGTAGACATCTAGTTAGACCTTAAATTTGGTTCTACTGATCAACCAATCTGTTTCTGTGCCAATACCATGCAGGTTTTATTTCTGTTGCTATGTAGTATAGCTTGAATCAGGGATGTTGATACTGCCAGAAGTTTTTATTGTACAGAATTATTTTGGTTATCCTGGGTCTTTTATTTTTCCATATGAAGTTAATGGTTGAACTTTCAAGGTCTGTAAAGAACTGTGTTGGAATTTAATGGGAATTGCATTGAATCTGTGGATGGCTTTTGGCAAGATGGCCATTTGTAGGATGTTAATCCTAACAATCTATGATGATGGGAGTTCTTTCCATCTTCTAAAATCTTCAGTTTCTTATTTCAAAGACTCGAAGTTCTTGTCATACAGGTCTTTCAATTGCTTGGGTGGAGTTACACCAAGATATTTTATAGTATTTGTGGCTATTATGAAGTGTGTTTTTTTATCTAATTTGTTTCTCAGCCTTATTGTTGCTTGTGTACAGAAAGTCTACTGAATTTTTTGAGTTAATTTTGTATCCAGACACTTCACTGAAATTGTTTAGCAGCTGTAGGATTTCACTGGTAGAATCTTGGGGGTCATTTATCATCTGCAAATAATGATACTTTCAGTTCTTCTCTTCCTGCTTGTATCCCTTTGATTTCCTTTGTTTTATTGCTTTGGGTAGAAATTCAAGCACTGTATTGAGGAGTTATGGTACAATTGGCAGCCTTGTCTTGTCCCTAATTTTAGCAGGAATGCTTGAAGTTTTTGTCCATTTAGCTTGATGTTGGCTATTGGCTTGCTGTATGTTGCCTTTATTGTGTTTAGTATGTGTCTTGCCTCCCTGATTGTATGATGACTCTCTGAAAATTTAAAATGATTCTTATAGTCTATATTCTTAGCTCTATTGTGATTGTGAGCTTGTGTGTGACTGAACACATGTACTTGTTAGGGCCACACTCAACACTGGTTATCTTCCTCAGTTGCTCTCCCTTTTATTTTTAAACTGGTTATCTCTCTGAAACCTATGCTTATTGTTTTTGCCATATTCAGTGGAAAGCATTTCCTTGACTTTCTCTTTTCTTCATGACCACAAAATTTCTATTACAGGAATATTTTCTACACCCATCTTTTCTTTCTATCCCTTCAGCATGTTCAGTTCAGGTATTCATGTTCATGTGACAAGAATGTTAAACACTAAATCATCTCTTCAGTCCAATTTTATTACTTTCATAAATAAACCAGTATTTCAGAATAATGTATATGTATACATATAAACATACATACAAACAAACTCATAATGTTAACTAATTTCTGCAGATAGAATTAGATGAATTGAATTTCAATGTGTGTTCATTCATGCTGCAGTCAATGAATGAATGTTCATGGTTTTATAGGTGTGTAGGTGTGTGGGTTATGTGTACATACACATGCATACAATTGTATGTACATATTCACAATTTTTTTTATACATGCATGATCATGCTCAAGCATCCTTCCATTAATACAACTCCTACTCAAGCATATCAATAATTTTACAAGTTTGTGAATTAGCATGAACAGAAAATAAACTATGGATTTTGATACAACACATTTCTGTAACAAATGTATATGAGCTGCCAGATATGTGTCCCTGGACCTGAACTCATTTTTCTCTGCAAGAACAATATGAGATCTTAACTGCTGAGCTAGTTATCCAGAAGTATATTCCTGTTAATATATTAAAATTTATGAGATAGAAAATGAATCCAAACAAAGGCAGAAAAGAAGTCTAAGAATAGATAGAAATGTTTGTTCCCATCCTACACAATTTTTAACATATAACAAACTACAGTTGTGCTAGTTTAGTAGTTAATGTGATTAACTAATGCGCACCTGGTCAAAATCCTATGTAACAGTGTCAATAATGTTTAAAAAGAAAGAACTATTCCTAGCATTGGGAATTAAGGGTAAAAGTCACAGTAATAGATCATAATTCACCAATGTCCAAACCATCTTTCATGAGAAAAGTAAACTTTCTTTTGCAGTTGAAGGAGAGTGTGTGGGTATTACTACAGGACTAAAAAATGTAAAGGTAGAAATAGATGAGGAAAGAGGGACTGGGTTTCTGTCTGACAATCCAACTGTTCCATAATTCATATGAAAAATGAGTTCTGGCTTGCTGCCTCACAGGAGAGAATACATGGACGTCGTACACATTTCACAAAGGCTAGGAAGAAGTGAGTCACAGATTACTCACCATAAAAGGATGTTGAACATTTAGCATTGGAAAGTGTACTAACTTCAAATCTCCATTCTACACTCCCATATTAAACCCTCTGAGTTCCTCATAAACACAAAGAATTTCCATAGGATATGTGCATTAAAGCTATTTAGCCTAAATTATTTTAAATTAATGTACAATATTATGACCAGTTTTTCTCTGTTTCCCTCAGACTCCTCAATCTGTATGTTCACAGAGCTGTGGTCCAGGATTCTGGAAAGTTCCACAAGAAGAAAGACCTATCTGCTGTTTTTCTTGTGTATTTTGTCCAGAGCAGCACATTTCCAACCAGACAGGTATAAAAATAATATATTTCCTCAAACTTCTTGGAAATGTAGAATGGAAAAGCTAAGAAGTGACCATGGTATCATAATGTAGTTCTCTTCTCTATGTCTCTTTCACTCATCCCTGAATCCATAAGTAACCACTACTGATTCCACACAATGCACACATTGTGTGAGGTTTGAGTGGCAGTTCTCTTGCTGTTGTGTCAAAATTAACCTACCTAAAAATCCTTTCTTTTGGTTCATGGAATGGCCATCTCAACTCTTACAGTGATCCATGCTATAGGCTACCTATTGAATGTGAGATATCCAGTTGTCCAAGATCGAATTATATTTCTGTAATAAACAAATGTAATGATTGGTGCCTGAAAGTAACTCCAGAAAAAGTAGATGTGTAGTTGTTTCCTCAGTGTACAAGAAATTGAACTGCATTTAAAACACTAATAGTTGACATTTCAAGTATCAACAATAGCAGAAAAAGCCAATCTGTGTAAATGAAAGTATGGCTGCCTGTTTAAGGTTGTGGTCAAACATGTGATAACATATACATGTAAGATCACATGAAATGAGGAAATAGTATTTATGAATACAAAGACACACACACAAAGACACAAATACAACATTTAATGAGAAAGAGTCCATGAATTTGAGAGACAATAAATATAATGTGGGTCCAGGATAAGGTCTAGAAAGAAGGACAAGAGATATAGTGAGGCAATTATGTTACTTTAAAAATGAAAATTTTTATAAAAAATAAAAAGTCAGAGGAATAAGCATTATTATAATGATGAGAATCTATTATTATTTATTATACTCAAAAAGCCAACCCTTAGGTAATTTTATATGAAACAGAACTTTTTATCTTTTATTAAAAACAATAAAATGTTGAAAGATTAATTAAAAATTCTTTATATTCTACAATCTAATGCTACCATGGGATAAATTTCTTGCAGTGTGCTATATGACTTCAAGTACTATGTTGAAGAGATAAGGAGAGAGTGGGCATCCTTGCCTTGTCCCTGATTTCAGTGGGATTGGTTTAAGTTTCTGTCCATTTAGTTTGATGTTGGCTGTAGCCTTGATGAATACTGTCTCTACTATGTTTAGGTATGTGCCTTGTATTCCTGATATCTCCAAGACTTTAAACATGATCAGGTGTTGAATTTTGTCAAATACTTTTTAGGCATCTAAGGAGATGATATAGGTTGTTGTTATGTTTTTCTTTCAGTATGTTTCTATGATGCATTTCATTGGTGGATTTCCATTGATTGAACCATCAATATATGCCTGGAATGAAGCCTACTTAGTGGTAGCAGATGATACCTTTAATGAGTTCTTGGATTCTGTTTGCGAGTATTTTTTTTAATATTTTTGCATCAATGTTCTTTAGGGAAATTGGTCTGAAGTTCTCTTTCTTTGTTGGCTATTTGTGCAGGTTAGGTATCAAGATGACTGTGGTCTCATAGAATGAGGTTGGTAATGTTCCTTCTGTTTCTATTTTGTGGAATGGTATGCAGAGTTGTGAAGTTAGCACTTCTTTGAAGGTCTGGTAGAACTCTTCACTGAAACCATCTGGCCCTGGGTTTTTTAGGAAGGGTATTTTTGATGACTGCTTCTATTTTCTTAAAGGAGATAGGCCTATTTACTTTATTTACATGATCTTTATTTCACTTTGGTAAGTGTTATCTATCAAGAAAATTGTCCATTCCATATAGATTTAAAATTTTTGTGATGTATAGGCTTTTGAAGTACAACTTAAAGATTCTTTGATTTCCTTGGTATCTGTTCTTATGTCCCCCTTTTCATTTTGTCATTTGGATAGTGTTTTTCTGCCTTTTAGTTATTTTATCTAAGGGTTTGTCTATGTTGTCGATATTCTCAAAGAACCAGCTCTTGGTTTTGTTGACTCTTTAAAATGTTTTGGTTTAGTATATTGATTTCAGCACTGAGTTTGGTTATTTCCAGCCATCTACTCCTCTTGGGTGTGTTTACATCTTTTTTTTATTCTAGGTCTTTCAGTGGTGTTATTAGATTGCTTGTATGAGACATCTCAAATTTCCATAGCACTGAGTGCTATGAACTTTTTTCTAAGCACTGCTTTCATTGTGTACCATAAATTTGGGCATGTTGTGCCTTCATTTTCATTGAATTCTAGGAAATCTTTAATTACTTTCTTTATTTCTTCCCTGACACCTGTTGTTGAGTAGAGAGTTGTTTGGGTTCCATGTGTGTATACATGTTTTGCTATTTCTGTCATAATTGAGATCCAGCTCTAAAACATGGTTGTGTCGTTGGATTCAGGGGATTATTTCAGTTTGTTGTACCCATGGAGATTTGCTTTGTGCCTGACTATATGGTCAATTTTGGATAAGTTTCCATGGAGTGCTAAGAATAATTTATACTCTTTCATGTCTGGGTGAAAAGTTCTGTAGACATCTATTAGGTCCATTTGCTTCATGACCTGTATAAGATTCATTAATTTACGACTCGATTTACCTTCTGTCTCAATGATCTGTCCCTTAGTGAGAGTGGGGTTTTGAAATCTCCCTCTATTAATATGTTGGGACTGATGTGTGATTTAAGCTTTAAGAATGTTTCTTTTACAAGTGCAGGTGCCCTTGTATTTGGGGAATAGTTGTTCAAGATATTGATGTCCTCACCGTGGATTTTTCTTTGATGAGGATGAAGTGTCCTTCCTCATCTCTTGATTAATTTTTGTTGGAAGTCTCTTTTATTAGATATTAGGAGGGTACTGCCACTTTCTCCTTGGGTCCATTTGATGAGATAACCATTTTCTAGCCCTTTACTCTAAGGAAGTGTCTATCTTTGTGGCTTATATGTGTTTCTTGTATGCAGCAGAATGCTGGATCCTGTTTCTGTAAGCGTACTGTTAGGATGTGTCTTTTTGTTGGTTGGATTGTTGAGTACATTGATTTTGATAGATATTATTGACCAATGAATGTCAGTTCCTTGTACTGTGGAGTTGATGAGGATAGTGTGTTTCTGTGCTTGTTTTCTTTTGATTTTTTTTGTGATCTTATCTATAGCCTATGTTTCTTGGGTTTAGTTGATTTCATTTGGTTGGAGTTTTCCTGCTAGCAGCTTCATTATGTCATGGGTGCTGCATAGATATTGTTTAAACTTAGTTTTATCATGGAATATCTTGTTTTCTTCATCTATTTTGAATGTACTGTTTACTGGCTATAATAGTCTGGGTTGGTATCTGAGGTCTCTTTATGTCTGCATGACATCCTCCCAAGGCCTTTTGGCTCTCATAATCTCTATTGAGAATTATGTGTGATTCTGATAGTTCTGCCTTTATATGTTACTTGATCTTTTTCCCTTGCTGCTTTTAATATTTTTTCTTCATTGTGTAGAGTTAGTGTTTTGATTATTGTGAGAATTTTCTTTTCTGGTCTGGTCTATTTGGTGTTCTGTATGCCTCCTATATGTTTCTGGGCAGCTCTTTCTTCAGGTTGGAGAATTTTTCTTTTATGATTTTATTGAAAATATATTCTGGACCTTGTATCCTGGAATCATCTTTTTAGTCTATTCTTATTATTCTTAGGTTTCATCATTTCATAGAGTCCTTGATTTCTTCGATGTTTTGCATTGTTATTTTTTCTTTCTGGGATGTATCAGTTTCTTCAATTGTATCTTCAAGGCATGAGATTCTCTCTCTCACTTCTTGTATATTGTTGGTGATGCTTGTCTTTGTGGTGTTTGATCCCTTCTCTAAATACTCATTCTCCATGGATTTCTTGGTTTGTGTTTTCTTTATTGATTCTAATTCCATTTTTAGGTCTTGAATAACTTTATTAATTTTCTTCACCTGTTTGGTTGTGTTTTCCTCTCTATGATGGCCTCTCTTTGTATGATTGTATTTGCCTGAACTTATTGGAGAGATTTTTTTTTTCCTCTTTATATGCCTATACCTACTGCATAAATACAAACATAAGGTCATTTTCCTGTGTTTTACTTGCATTAGAATAGCCATTGGTTTTCTTTTTTTGGGGGGAGGGGTTCTAGTGGAGCAATGATGTCACGGTTTTTGTTGACTATGTTCTTATGCTGGACTTTAGGCATCTGGCTGTCTGTAGCCTTAGCTGTTTCTTCCTGGGACACAGACCAAAGACTGGATCCACCTGTCTTTGGAGTCTAGAGTAGTGTTCAGGGGATGAAAAATGTGCAGTGGCTAAAAAATGGGTGGTGGCTATTTAGATGCCAGTGTCTTGAAGGGCTGTGAGTGGGCACACAAACAGGTGGTGGGCTGGTGAATTGAAGATCAGTGGGTGTGCATGCACTGGAGCCCTGAAATATGGGTTGCAGGTACTGGTTCTGGTCATGAGCATGGTGCAGGTGTAGGTGCTCCCAAGGGCTCCAGACTCAGGTGGCATCTGTAGGGTTCCTTAAAAGAAAGCTGGGCTGAGGCTTACAGACTTGCCCAAAACTGTGCTCCTTGTACTCTGATTCCTCTGACATCTGCCATCTCAGATCCGGGATACATGTTATTCTATTATTCACCTGGTGTCCACAGTGTGAGCAGGAGGGATACAAAGTCTGCCTGCTAGAACAGGAGTCCTTGGATCTGGGAGTCCAAACTCACTATAGTATGTGGAAGGGCAGGTGTCCCAATATTTGCTACTCCTGGATCTGTGAGATGGCCACAGAGGGCCTGAATATGATCGACTCCAATTCCTGAATGTCCTGTCCAGAAAAGGAAGCACCAAACATGATGCTCTGAATCTAGCCACTTGTCCACTCACTGGTCTCAGACTGAGATCATCTGCCCCTCATATGCGGTGCACACTGGTCTCCACCATCTTGGATTCTCCTTTTGTTATCTTTCATCCTTCCTTTCTTTTATGGTGGAAGCCTTTTTATGAGCTTTTCAATTTCCTCATGGGTCTGTTTAGGTCTATTTGGTTGTTGAATTATTGTTGAATTCATGTTTGAATCATGATTGTTTCAGTATATCTATAACTTATCCATTTCATGTGCATTTTTAAGCTTACTGGAATACAGTATTTTTTAATGTTTCCTTTGAATATTCTGAATTTCTTTGGTTTCTGTATTAATCTTTTTCTGTTATTTCTGATTCTGTGAGTCCTCTATTTCTTTCTTTGATTTACTTGAAACAAGGATCTGTTAATTTTGTTTATCTTCAGAAAGAGGCAGCTCTTCCTTTGGTTAATTCTGTGTATTGTTTTCTTTGTTTCTATTTCATTGATTTCTATTACACACTTTTTATTTCTGTTTAAATATATTATTTAATTTGTTTATGTAATAGTGCAGCATCTGCTCACACCTCTCCTCCCAGTCTTTCCTTCTAACCTTGCTGCCCAACCCATGTGCCATTCCTCCCTTTATTTATGAAAAAAAAAAAGGAAGCCTCCAATGGATATCAACCAGCCTTGGCATATAAAGTTGCAATAAGATTATACACAGTTTCTGCTATTGAGGTTACACAAGGCAGTATAATTATGGGAAAGGGATCCAATGGCAGGCAAAAAAGATAGAGATTGCCTTGGTCTTGCTGTAAGGTGTCCCCCATGAAGACCAAGTAGAACAACTGTTACATATTTGCAGAGAGCCCAGATCTGTTTCATGCATGCTCTCTTGCTAGCAGTTCATTACTGAGATTGTATCAGGAGCCTTTCTGTGGGGCCACCCTCAGCAGGGAAAGGAGAGTTGGAGGGTCTTTACATATAGGTTGCTCCACAGAGCAGATGAGGGGACTATGAGGGAAGGGAGTGAGTTAGTTAGAGTAGTCAGGGGAATCTCACTGCCAACTCTAAAATTCAGGACTTTCTGTGGCTCTAACTTACTATCAACAAGGCTCTTGTTTATTTATACAAGTTTCACAGCACAGTCTAATGATTATACAAGTGATACAGAGTGGGTGTTTAATTTTTTTCATCACATACCCAGGGTTACAAATTCAGTTACACTTAAAAAATACAAACAGAACAGATTTAATTATTATTATTACCCCTATAACTCTAAATTAAGGAATCTAAAGAATGCCTCCTTCAAGAAAACACATTTAATATATGAAAGCCTGCTTTTAGGCTGGCAGTGTTTTCAGTATGACCACAGTCCATATAAACAGATAATACTTGAACAGATCTTTTTATGAATAGCAAATACTAATAAATAACTACCTTTATTATATGTATCATCATCTATGCTATGAAGTAGCATTATTTTAGTCAATCTATCATATTAACTGAATTTTATTCCATCAGGAGTGTACTATCTATGGCCTCTTATCTTTAAACTACATTTTCAAGGAGCTCTAAGCCTATAATAAAAGGATGTCTTAAATCTATAATCGAATATCCTGGCTTGCTGTGGTTTGCATATTGTCTCTGCTAAACCTGAAATATACTGTTTACAAGCAGATACCCCAAGAAAATTCCTGAAATATTGGCCTCATCTTTCTATCTGCTTATCTGTGCTTAATGATCTCCATGGCATAAAGGTTTCCAAACTGTAGAAAGGTATAGTTAAGTATAGGATTTCCATAAAAAGAGTAAAACATAACTTTTCTGTAGAAAATAAAACAAAACAAAACAAAAAACAGAAAATGAATCAGTGCAGAAAGTCACCAGTAATGCAACATACAGAAAAAAAAAAGATAGAAAAACAGTGATTGTAACATTCTGCTCAGCTTTGCTGGAATTTCGTCAAGCAGCTGAGGTGGCTTCATCAGCCTCACCATTCCAGGGAATATGGCTCTGAATTTCCCCTTATCTGATTTAATGATTAACATGTATAAACCTATTGTGTGACATGTAGGGCATTTTTATTCTTCAAAAGATGACTAGAACAACAAGAATGAAGATTAGAACAATTCCCAAGATTAGTCTGAAATTAATGATGAAAGACAAAGGGTCCTGTCCTGAGTCAAAGGATGTCAAAACTATAGATATTTATGGGCAACTTCCACAGCAGTTGATCTGACCCTATAGCTGCAATTGTTGATGCAACTGTTGTGTATTTACTACCAAATCAGAATTGATCCATAGGTCATGGAGGTGGTATCTAACTTATTCCATGTTCCCTGAGAAAAATTATATAAATGTGGGGTAAAAAATATCCACTGAAACTGTGAGAAACAAGAAAAATGAGAAGAGCCCATGATGGTGGAAACAAGAAAATGTATTTTTGTTCAAAATACAATGTATATATGTAGTTAGAAACTCAACGTATAAAAAAAAAACATTTGAAGGATTACTTGACAGTTTTACTTCATCTGAATATGAGTAATATAGATTTCAATGCCCTAGAGAAACAGTGATAAATTGTTAAGCAGAAAGATTATTATTAAGTAAACAAGATAAACAGTAGAAATGGAAATTATAGAGTTCATGATCTTGGCAGTATCAGGAAGCAGAATATGCAAGGCTTCATTGGAAAGCACTCTCATGAATTAAATGTGCAATGACTAAATAATTGCATTAGCTGAAATGTTGATTCACTTCTTTCCAACAGATCAGCAGGAGTGCATATCTTGCTCAAGTCAACAGTACCCAAACCCTGGGAGAATCCAGTGCCTGCCCAAGACAGTGACCTTCTTGTCCTTTGAGGATCCTCTGGGCATGGCTCTGGCCTGCACAGCCCTGTTCTGCTCTGTTAGCACAACTGCAGTTTTGGGGATCTTTCTCAAACACCGAGAATCACCCATTGTTAAGGCCAATAACAGAACTCTCAGCTACATTCTGCTCATCTCCATCCTCTTCTGCTTCCTCTGCTCCTTTCTCTTCATTGGATGCCCAAACACAGCCTCTTGCATACTGCAACAAATAACATTTGCACTTGTCTTTACCTTGGCTATTTCCACTGTTTTGGCAAAAACTCTAACTGTAATTCTGGCCTTTAGAGTCATGAAACCTGGGAGAACAATGAGAAGATTGTTTGTCTCAGGTGTGTATAATGCTGTTATCCCCATCTGTGTCCTGATCCAACTTATTCTCTCTGGAGTCTGGCTGGGAACTTCACCTCCCTATATTGACAGAGATGTACACTCTGAACATTCTCATGTCATCATTTTATGCAACAAGGGTTCAGTTACATCTTTCTACTGTGTGTTGGCTTACTTGGGGACCCTAGCTCTAGGGAGCTTCACTATGGCATTTCTGGTGAGGAACCTGCCTGACACATTCAATGAGGCTAAGTTCCTGACATTCAGCACGCTGGTGTTTTGCAGTGTCTGGGTCACCTTCATCCCTGTCTACCAGAGCACCAAGGACAAAGCCACGGTAGCTGTGGAGGTTTTCTCCATCTTGGCCTCCAGTGCAGGGCTGCTGGGATGCATCTTTTTCCCAAAGTGCTACATTATTCTCTTAAGACCTGATAAAAACTCTTTGAGATGTATTAAAAACAAAAAATAGCAAATAAAAATTGATACACTAGTTTTCTAATAAACTCCATTAGTATACAGAAATTAAATTATTTAACCACTTTAAAGTAACTTTTTCTGAAATGTATTTTTTAAACAAAAATAAGAGTCCCTCACTTTGTAGAACAATCACAGACATTCTATTTCAGAAAAGAAGCTGCTGCTAAAAACACATTTTAGTAAGTTATGCAAATTAATTATTAATTTGTAGAAACTATACATATTCAAAATGCAATTACATGATAGTAACTTAGATAAAGAGTACATGAACTAATTACTTGTTCTCTGTTTTTTTTAGGGTGTATAGCAGGGCTTTGTGTGGTATTTGGGGTTCTTTTATACAACAGGCAAGAAAATCATTCTCTAGAAAGGGGAGGGCTTTTAAACAGGTTGAGACATTCCAGATATCAGTGTAGAAAATTTTCTATAAGTAAAAATTAAATCTACTACCTGATTATACTCTCTTTTCCTAGACATATGTAAAAATGACTCAATATCCCACTCTAGAAATATGCTCTCAGTCACCTTCATTGCTATTCTATTCACAATAGATAAGAAATGGAAACTCATAAATATCTTTAACATAAT